>PVJO010002267.1:0-148095 GCA_004026905.1 Hystrix cristata | reverse complement strand
AAAGGAACAGAGGCACAAGAGAAATAAGAAATAGAAGGAAAAAATGTAAACGAAGCTTTTATAAATAAGGAGCCAGGAGGGGGTGAAGGGAGGGGAGGGGAACGGGAAAAAAGGAAGCAACAAGATATATCATGTACAGGTACAAATCCCCTATGATGAATGTTATCACTATGTACATCTAAAATGTACCATCAAAATAAAATTAAAAAAGAAAAAGAAAGTTGTCATGGGTCAGCACTGAATCCTCCCAATGGGGGGGTGGCGAGGCTGAAGGGAACAAGTCAGCAGCACAGGTAGGAGTACTCAGTTCCACCCATCCAGTACTTCTGTTACAACTAGTTGACAAAGACCCATTGAACCCAGGACCATCCAACAACACCAGATCTGAAAACTTCCGAGGAAGCATGTACAGTTTGAGGGGAGACACACTGGCATAACATGAGAACCTACGTGTGATGGGGATTGGAAAGGGACATTCAGAATGTGTGGACCATACACGTCCTAACCCACAGAGACTAGGGGCCCCTCAAGTCACACCCAGGAGAAAAGTGCCAGGTCGACTTACTAAGGTTCAGCTCCTCCCGGAGAAAAATAGCTTTCCATATCCTACAATGAGGTCACGATTGTATACTTGACTTGCACCTTAAATAGGATAATGCAGTATTTGATCAAACTGAAGAGACCTTGGAGGCAGTGGAGCTGGCTTTCTATAGAAACAATAGCCTGGATTGTCAAGAGTAACAGTGAAGTCAAAGGGTGTTGAGTCGAGTTCGTTATTTCTGACATTTACATATTTGATTTCTGTGCTTTCTTTATTCTAAAATGCATAATCCATGTCATCCGACACAGAGCTGACTAAGGACTGCTCTCCCTCTGAAGGCTGTGCTAATTTGAGACGTTCTTACCAAGCACTAGCACTGGCCTGGGTTACAGAGCGTGCACATGATCTATCTCTCAGGACAGCTCTGAAAAGGAGGACACGTGCACATCTGTCTGAGAGTGTTGCAGGGCAGCAGGCCTGTTGACAGGCTGGAGGATGGATGAGCTGCCCTGGAAAGGTCTCCACCATCAGCAGTCACTGGCTGAGGAAAGAATGAAACTAGAGAGAGGTGTTTGAAAAGTTTCACCGCAAAGGCCACTCCAAGGCAGGGGACTGTTCTACAACAGCAGGCTGCTGGAGGTTTTTTAAGTCTTTCTTTCATACCTTGGTTTTATATGCACATAGACATACAGACAAGGCCAAGGAACTTCCTCAGACACTGTCCTACCTGTCTCTATTACACTTCAGACGGCCAAGGTAGCTTTCCAGGCCAGCAATCGAATTAAATAACTGCGTACCCATGAATCACACCTGTAACTCGCACCAGTTACAATTGTCTGCGGATCTCGTAAGGGCTGCAGAGCAGATCTTTCTCCTAAAGACAGAGATGCTGACCTCTCCACTTAACCAAAGCGGTGTGTTACTCTGGATGTTTACCCTTCTTGAAAGGCCTCCTGCCTCCTGGGGACCAGGCAAAGCTCTGAGCATTTCATCCCCTTGAAGAGGAAAGTAGAGGCGGGTCTCTGACACAGCTTGTGTATCTCAAGTGATAGCCTAGCCATTACTTAGACCGCAGGACCTTGACTTGGCCCTAAAACTCTTACTGGAGGTCTGGTGCCTTGAAGGGGGAAACAGAGGGCTCTAGAACTGATTGCATACCTGCAATGAGCCGGGCATGGCTGGTAGATTTTTTTGTAGGTAATTTTCAGGGGTTCACTTCCAAGAAAGGTAAATAACTTGTGCCAAAGAAATAGCACATAGAGTTAGTTCCAAGACAATACATGCAGGACTTTCCACGGGTTGTCTCATTTGAGTTATGTATAGTCCCTAGGTAATAAAGACTCTACTCTTCCCCATTCCCGTCCACAAGTGAGGATTCGAGGCCCAGAGAGGTTAAGTAACATGCCCAGAGGTAGGTGGATGCAAACATGGACGTTTGATGTCAAGACCACTGGTTTCCACGGGGTCCCTATACATCTGTGAAAGGGAAAGAGCCCAGTTCCCAGCTGAGTGTGCCTGACGTATGCAGACACATTCTTTCTGCCACATTACACTGCATCTCAGAAAGAAGATAATACAGTTTTCTGGAAAATTCAGACGTGGTAAATATCTGCCATGCAAATTCTAGATCCTGAATCTTAAGGGATGCAATGGACGTGAAAAAACTCGGGCCCTCCTGCACCCCCTCTTCCATTCAAGTGCTTCTATCCCCATGACACTGACAAGTGCCTTTCCCACTCAGAGAGTTAGAAGGCATGAGAAAGGGGGCATGATTCAGCTGGACACACATTACAGCCCAGTAGCCCGTTGCTCCAGGAGGAGACCACGATTCTCCAGCTGAGCTGGCATCAGAATCACCCGTCCAGCCAGCGCCCCCCCAGGCCTCATCGCAGATTCGCCAGTCAGAATCTCCAAGGTGGGCTCGGGCACCTGTGCATTTTTAAACACCTACCCCAGGGCTGGAGGTGTGGCTCAGTGGTAGAACACTCACCTAGCACACTCAAAACCGTGGGTCTGTCCCCAGCACCAGAAAAAATGAAGGCTTTGGGTGGTTTTTTCCCTCTCACTTTCACATTCTTTGTATTACTTGAATCTTTCATGATGAAAATGAAATCAAATGCCCCTTTCCGAAGTAAAATAAAGAAATAAGAGTGTGGTGCATATGTACACATGCTCCCCACTCTGACTGGGTTTTTCTGGTGCACAGGCAGATTTGAGATCTAGTGCTTTTCCATTGGTTCCAGGGTGTTGCTACCCCGAACTCCGACTCAATGTGTAGCTTCAACACTAACAAGGGAGACTGAAGAAAGAGAAAAGACCTGTAATAAAATCAAATGAAAGTGCTAGAAATGGCACAGGTTTGAAGTCAGAAAGCCCGGGTTTTGGATTCTCTCTGCCATTTATTACTGGATCAGTATTCTCAGCAAAGTAGCTTAATTGCTCTGTGCCTTGTTTTCCCCATCTGTACTCTGGAGATGATAATTTCTGTCTTGCAGAACCACGGCAAGGACGAAGCATAATAGTGTACGTAGCATGCTTGATGCATGCTCAGTGCTAACAAAGTGTAGCTTTTATTATCACTCATTTCATTATCATCAAAACCAATGTCTTATTAGCACTGATGAACCTTCGTTTCCTAGGAATGACCGCGAAAGAAAGCAAAAAAATTTTAGAGGCCTTTAAATGACGAGAAAGAGACAGCTTAGGAAGTATTCAAGTACAGAAAGCCCCACAGGTCACTGCAGAGCCTTCTCCAAGGTTCTCTGGAGCTCTCTGATCTTGTTTTGTGCAGTGAGTTCTGAGGGCGAGGTCGCCTGTTTCCACTGTAGCTGATGTAAGGCCAAGCATGTGGGTGGCACTCAATAACACCATTCCATCTCCTCTCTCTTTTTAGAGCTGCCTTGAGAGAAGAAATCAACCGTGCTCCAGGTAATTTTGTGGAAGAAAAGCAGCATCAAAAATTGGAAGGTGCTTGTTTAACTTTCCAAAGAAAGAGGTATTGTGATCTTTTCACATTTTGCGGCGTGTGTAGAATCAGATGGTATTGAATGAGGCACGCGATGGCTTCAGAGAGAGGGGAAAGGATCCATCACACGGTTCTATCTCCTCTACGTGGAGTAACGGCGGGATTTGGCTGTTAAAGTCATCTTGTCATATCCTGACAAAAGGAGGACATCCAGGGAGCTCCTGTGAGAGACGGATTCAGAGGAAATCAGTCTGATGGATGACTGTGGGCTCCAGGTGCATCTGTTGGAAAGCCAGCGCTAAGTAGCAGGTGGGGGAAATAATACAGCAGAAATCACAAGACAAATTGCCAGATGAAAACGCATCCTTTAGAAAAAAAGTACAGCTTTTGTAAAAATGACATCAAGCAAATGGTTACAAAACAGAAAACCTCAGTCAATTCCGTTCGCCAGGGAGAGGTCCTCACAGCCGAAGGAATCCTGCCCTTGGCCCTTCGCCTCCAGGTAGTTCACCCTCCCACCAGTGCGACTCGGGACACCCGCTATGGTGACAGGACTCAGCAAAGTCCACACTTGGCTTAACATCCCCAGGAAGTGGGTGAGAACCCGGTTATCTCTGCGTCCTTTCCTGTTACTGCAAACTAGCTCAGGCCCCAGCAGGGCCTTCCGCTGCACACAGAAATTTTAAACTTTCACAGCAAGTCACCAGAGACAGGTGGCACTTCTGCCTAAGTCTGAGCGAAGAAGATCTGGCTGGGTGATAGCTAACAGTCCACAGGGGAAAGTCTCAGCTGGCAGGCATGAGCTCAGAGCCCGGTGCAATGACCCCACTCATGGAGAGAGGGAACCGGGGCGGGGCATGCTGCCACGGCACCCTCAGCGACTTCTCACACCATCTCCTCTTGATCTTGTGCCCAGCTCCAGGGTAGATCTACAAAAGGCTGTAAGAGACTGAACTCTCCACAAAAACCCCGGATACAGAAAGGAAAAAGGAGGCAGAGATCAGGAGGCCAAAATTTCAGCTCTCCCACAGTTGCCAAATAAAATTATATTTTATGCTGAACCTGTTTAATTGTGTTTCTAGTCTGGTGGGACCTGGACACCTTGAGTGCCATGTGGGTGTCCAGCCCCACTGTCTGTGACCATGAGGGGTTGTACCCTTTCCCTCGGCTTCCCCTATTTGCTTCCCAGAAGGAAAAGGAAGATGGGTAAGGTTGTTTGCACTTTTTTGATCTTGAACTTTCATGACAAGGATAATTTTCTGATGTCTCCTCTGGCGTTTGGGATTTCCTGGGTATGTTGGAATTTTTGTAATTTTTGTGGGTTTTCTATTATCTTGGTCCAGAAGAGGGGAAGGTAAATGCCACCCAAGGAAGAAGTTTATGCAGGGGAAGCTGCTGTCGAGCAGGAAGGAGGAAGGGCCACTGGCCTTTCAGATCCAGGAGGATCCGGACAGAAGGGGATAGAAAGGGAAAGGGAGACTCTCTGTCTCTTCTACTCTCCTCCTCTCTTACAAGCAAATTTTTGGAAAAATCTAAGAGAATGAAGCTTGTCTTGTGCTTCCCCAGAAACAGATGAAAAACTCAAATGTCCTTAGAGAATTGCCAAATTCAACACGGCACCCCATTGACGAAGGCTAGAAATGTCAGAGAGAAGAGAGGTCACTGAAGTTTCTCACAGCTGAGATTGGTATAGCAGAGATTCCTCGGTGTCCAGCGTGCTAGAGACACTCACCAAGGAGGATGGGACATAGGCCAGAGCTGATGAGCTTAAGAGGCAGCACAGTGAGACACAGAGAAGTTGTGGAATGGGAAACTTGGGGCAGCAGGAGACAAGTCCCCAACTCAAGGATGCTACAAATAGGTGGCCAACCCCATGCCTGATAGCCATGACTATGGCTCCTGACCAAGTCAGAACCCAGGCTGTGCCACCCAGAGGCCAGGGACAAAGCCCAGGTCCCCCAAACACGGACCTGCTAAATCAGTGGACAGCAGCACCAGAAGCCACGCTGGATGCCTGTAGAGGACACCATGATAACAAGCAGATTTGAACCCTTGTGTGTAGTTGACACTCGTCACACCTGCCATGAACAAGCCTAAGAGAGGCCTTGCCCATGAGAGTGTGGGAGGCTGCTAGTGTGAAAAGTCCCACTCGCTCGCCTCACGGTTCCCACTGACTCACTGCTGGATATGGCCCTTCATGCATCGGATACTGGACACAAACAACTTCTTCCTAAGACTGCACAGTGACAGAACAGCATGCAGCCACGGGCCAGGATTGGAGAAGGCAGCAATTTTATGGCTGCACTTGGACTGCCCCTCACACTAGTCGAAAACTATGAGATAAAATTAATTAATCCCGGGGCTGGGGATTTAGCTCAGTGGTAGCGTGTTTGCCTAGCAAGCCCAAGGCCCTGACTGATTCCCAGCACCCTCCCCGCAAAAATTAACTAATCCCTTCCTATCGCTTGTTAAAGCAGCACGGAGTCAAGCAGTCAAGTTTAGGGATTTTTTAAAAATCTAAATCGACTTGGCAAAACTGAATCCTAATTATTCCCCAAAAGTGTGCTCTGTTGGCAAATGTCGCTTAGCCCAGGGGAGGGTTTTTTGCTCTCCCTGATTCCCAAACTAGATTTATTAGGTATGAATTGACACAGAACACTGCATCCCACACCCTGTTCCAACTCTACCCCACCTCATGCTCTTTGTTCTGTACCCTAAAGTCCCCCCAGCCCCCAAGAGAGACAGAAGAGCATGAAAGGTCAAGGCCATGTGCTGGTAGTGTGGAGGTCTGTCCGCTTCATCCATGTCCAGGACAGCATTGGCCCGCTGTCCCTAAACAAATCATTTCTGGTCACAAGAACATGGGTGGTGCAGAAAGACTTCTGTGTGTCCACCCCCACCGTCTCCCCTGTGGCACAAGAGGGTGATTTTGTGCTGTTCTGTGGAACTGGCAAAATTCCTCCGAAAGGGTGCTCATAAGTTACCTCCTTCCTCCTTGCCTCCAGCTGGGGCAACCTAACCTTTGAAGAACAAAAGAAGAATGTTCTTGTCAACCGAAAGCTATCCTTATCAACAACTCTTCAGGAAAGTGGTAAAAACGAGTTTGAACAAGTCATTGGCGCAACCACTGTCATTAAGTGATTGCAGACAAATGTCTTGGCTCCCATTTCTAACGCCCTCCTGCAGCTGGGAGAAGGCAGGTACTCATCTTCGTGGCCTTCAGCAAGAAGTGAGAGAGGCAGCAGCAGTCCGGCCCTTCCAGCCTGTCAGAGCTGCCCGGTGCAGCCTCCACGGATGGCACTGCTGGGCTTTAGGCAGAGCCCAGAAGCTCCCGCCTCGAGATCTTTGTAAACACGATAGACGGTTCTGTAAGCATAACTCCGAAGTGAAGTGTTTACAGGCCACTCTGCAAACCTTTTTCAAACAGATGTCAACAGAGGAAATGCGGACACAGAAAACCAGGGAGTCAATTTTATCTGTCCACAGGAAACCTCCCACCAGGAGGTTCATGCTGCATCCATGTAGCCGGGCCCCTACTCCACTCAGGGCAAAGGGGAAACACCAGAGAATTACCTTACTGCAAAACACCTGCGCAGCTTCCGGGGGCAGAGTATTAAGGAAAGCCTGCTCCCGCAGCGAGACACAGCCTGCGGCCTCTCAAGAGAGTGTGCTCTGCCCTGGATCACTGACTGGGTGGCCCGTGGATCCTGCAGTAAAGGTGGACACCTCAGGGTCAAGGATGAGGGACCGCATTTCCATCCTTATATCCCAGCACTTAGCAATGGACATGACACACAGTAAGTATTAGAAAAAGTAAAATGAATGAGCAAATGGATATAAAATTTAAACTTTGGCTTCACTGACATAAATCAGGGGCAGTGATTATAACACTACAAGTCCCGCCAACCTCACAGGATTACTATTAGCAGGGGAAAAACCTGTTTATTATTACATCTTTTAAGCTGCCTCTTTGGATCCATTCCATCATTATACCCTGCCCTACTTTGTTTTTCCTGGTACTGGGGATTGAATGCAGGACCTTTGCACTGAGCTACATCCCCTGGCCATTTTTTTTTTCTTTTTGAGTCAGGGTTTGCTAAATTTCTAAGCTGTACAGGCTGGACTCGAACTTGGCAATTCTCCTGCCTCAGCCTCCCACAGTGCTGGGATCACTCTACTTTCGACTCTGTGTGCCCTACGTGACTTACTCACTGGAAGGCCTGCCTTTGCTAATGGACTTACTGGTCCTGAAGGCAGAGACTGGTGATGCTCATCTCTGCTCCTCACGCCTGGTACGGACACTCAGGGGTGCTGCTGAACGGGTGCTGGAGGGCACACCTCCAAGAAATCTTCCTGAGCCCGAATCCAGGTGGCCACCTGCAGCCAGGGCCACTGGAAGCTCAGGCGTCTGTGCAAACTGACCTGTGCCTGAGCGCCGGCGGTAAGAAATGAAGTTAACTATCTTCATTAGGAAATGTCAGGAGGGAGAGAGAGAGAGAGAGAGAGACAGAGAGAGAGAGAGAAATACTGACCTGAGCACTGGGTGGAAGAGTGGGGGCTGGAGTGAAGTAAGGAGGCAGGATTGTGGGGTGGATGGGGGAGCCTCAGGGCTCCAGAAGATTCCTCAGACTGCACTCTGCAGGGAGCAGGGCTGGAGCAGTGAGCACCCCAACTCCTCATCCTTAATCCCTTCAACTGCTAAATAGCTCTGTGCAACCTGGCGCTCCGAGGAGGAGTCTGTCAAGATGAGAAATCCACTTGGAAACATTTTACATCTTCCACACAACTGGCTCATTCACAGTGTAATTGTGCCAGAAGTTACGGCATTCAAGCACTCCTCAGATGCGGTGTGCAGTCTCTACCCAGCTCTCGATAGTACCCACCAAGCTCTTGGCATCACCTGGGTTTCCACAGAAAGAAAATGGAGCAGAATGCTGGGGACCTTCATCAAAGCGAGAGATGTCTGAGTATATCATTCGTCTTCAGCAGGAAGAAGGTATTTCCAAGCTCTTTCCTTCTCAAAGGAAAGAAAGGAAACTTCATCTTATCAAAAGTATCCGTGATCTGCATGGCCAAATAAAAAATCTTGCATATCAGGGTTGGCAAAACATGGCACTTACAGTTTCGGCTTTCCTTTCTGCTTCCATGACAGGCGGCACTTACTCGATTACTGCTGTCCACTGAGATGAAAATCTCAGCCTCACATCCTTCGAACAGTAGGCATCAGGAAGTCATTCTAATGAAATAATATTCATAATGGAGGTGCCACCACTATGGTACCTGCCTCATGAGCTAGCCTTCCTGGCCTAATTTCCTATCGCTCCCCATATGCATTTGTTATTTTTTTTTCCTGCCCCTTCTGTTGGTTACAGACTCTAATTTCCTGTGGGAACCACCCACCCGCCACACTTCCTGTTTAAGTGGCTTGGGTCCCATAATGCCACCCTTGTCTCCGGGACTTGAAACAAGAGCCAGGCCCAGCAGTCGGGACATGAAATGCCCCTGGCCAGAGGGATTGGACCAGGAATGCTCACAGTTGCTGACTTGATCCCAAAAGATAATCACAGGACTTAGAATGATCAGGAAAGGGAAGCGAAGCTCTAACCCTGGAACCGAAGGGCACAATACTTCCTAGAAGGGACGCCAAGTCAGAGAATATGGGAGACGAATGTGAAAGGCATTCACGTCCTCATATGCCATAACAACACTTGACTCCCCATCTTCTAGTGGTTTTGAAGTCAGGGCTCCCGTTGTACTTTTTCAACGACATGCAACAATAAAGTTCCCCTGTAAAGGGCACCTAGAGCCGGCCCGAGCGGACTTTCTATCACTTGCAGCTGAAGCAGTTCAGCGGGTCAGCTTATGCATCTCCTTCCTCGGCAATGGGAAGGAGTAAATTATGCAAACCCCTCAGACCCACCCCAGATGCGGTGCGGGGTGTTCCTCTGAGGCCTGGGACACATACAGCTGCTCACAGCCAGCCCGCACATGGTGCCCTCAGCGGGGGAAACACGGCGGGACCGTAGAGAGAAGGGGGGTCTGCAAACACAGGCCGCTCGTCTTCACCATCACCACCCAGAGCCGCCCAGGGGTGCAGGTCCCGGCACAACCAAGTCTTGGGGGTCAACAAGCCTGACACCGGTGCTGTGACTTGCCAGTTGCACCTCCACAGACACAACTTCCCAGGACCCGACCACTTCCCGCAGCCTAGATCTGAACCTCTCATCCCGGCCCGCTGCCTGAACCACATCACTGTCCTCCTGTGCTTCCAGCCCATGCCCTTCTTTGCTCCTGTCATTTTCCCCCTACTTGAACCTTCAGCGTGTCTTCCTTCCTGCCGCTGGGACTGCCCAACGTCCACGGTTCGACTCTCTGCAACTCTTGAAGTGTAGGGATGGGCCGCAGTGCGGCATCCCCTTCTTTAGTGAAAATCTCCCCCGTTACACTCATCCGAGTTTCTTTAAAAGGCTCTCAGCGCTGCTCCACTGCTTTCTAGTTCATCATGGAGTCTTTGGTTTCTCCCTGAAGGCAGATCCGGGTCTTCCTGGGGTGCCAGGGAACCTTGCAGAGACGGTAGAGTTTGCTTCTGGTGGCTGGATCAGACCCGCGTCCCTTGTTATTGTAGCAGCCAGAAACGTTCTCCCTGTTGGTGCAATACTGAGGGTTAAAATATTAATCAGGAGCACTCGCGTATGCATTATTCAGAATTCAGACGTTCTGAGCGCTGATGCCAAGAAAGTACACATTTTCCAAATGCTAAACCCCTATTCTTCTCCAGAGAGCACACATTCCAGCAGTCATACCAAAGGGGACTTTTGGGCTCATCTCTCAGCATGGGCCAAGAGAAATAAGAGTGGAATTGAGCTCCCGCTGTTAGTAACAGACGCTCGCATCTGGATACAGTGTCTAAACCTCTCCACAAACACGCGTGTCTCACTCCCTCCTTGTTCCGTCCCTCCTCTGGCTTCTGCTGGTGCACATTTCAGGCCCAGGAGAAAACACGTCAGCAAAAGCAGCTCTAGCGGATCCCAGAGAGAACTGAGACCTCAATTTTTAACAACTTTCAAGGAACCTTTGGAAATGTATTAATTTTTAGAAACCAGTTTCCACCAGGACATGAGCCATTTACAAGGGACAAACTGTATCATTTTTCTGTCCTTGGAAACTAGCTTTTCAAGCAAGAACAATTGTGATACTATTTCTGGTGATAATAAGGTTTTGCCCAATTCAAGATATTTTCTTTATCATATGTCTAAACTCCCAGATGGCTACTTAACTTTCCTTTTTCCTCCTCTCACTACCGTTCCCTTCCACCCCCAGCCTGTGAGTCTTCCAGCTTCCAAGTCCTTCATACTGAATAGTGGCTGCTGGTACTTGTCATTGTCTCTACAGGCCTAAACTCTTCCCTGTGGCACAGGGCAAGGGGCCAAGAACCGCATCTCCCAGACTCTTTCGCTAGCCTGGTTCCCTTTCTTGAATCTTGCACTAAGAAGTGCCCATGGAAACACTTGGAGAGGGAAAGAAGCAGAACCCGTCATAATCCCACCAGCAAGAAGCAAACGTGAGACAGTGCAGCATCTCCTAGAAACCAGCCCATAAGCTGCTTCTTTGGTGATGAGCACATGAGATGATCAACAACTGTTCCTCATGCCTGTCTGCGTGAGATCTGCTGGATTGTGCCAGAGATTATGAGCCTGAAAGTAGTGAGAAGTGGTGGGCGTAGAACTTGCCGCATCCCCTGGTGTGGACATCGGTGGGTCTCCATGCAAGAGAAGACTGGCCTCTTCTGCCAACACGGATAGCTCAGCACAGTGTGGATGTTGTACTGTCAGTCTCATCAGAATCCATACAAACATCCCCATCCGGATCCTCTGTCCTGCTCTCTCTCAGCCAGTACTCCAACTTCTACAAAGAAATAGGGTCAGGCTGTGAAGTCGACTTGAGTTACAGTATCACAACCTAAAGGATCAAACTTTGCCCGCGAGGAAAGATGGTCAGGGGAGTAGACCTCCACCAACTTCTAAGCAGTGAACAATGGTTTGGCTACAAGGGTGAAAGCCTCAGAGGAAGGAGATGGATCAGAGATGTGTTGGCAAGGAGTTCTGAAAAAAGAAGCCAGGAGACGGCCCTGTCAGAAAGAGCACAGAGCATTGCGATACCTATGACTCTTTACTAACTGCACTACTTGATTATAGTCTCAACAATTGGGAAAGATAACCCACTAGACTAGTCTACCCCTTTCCCCGACTACCCCAGCACTTCTTCAGTGAACTTCTATGTGGTATGGCCAAGACATCAATTCAACAATACAGATATCCTCCGGTCATCCCTCTTGCTAAATGCCCCACCTGTCAAAATGAGAACTGGAAACCGCCTCCATAACATAGCACCATCCTCTAGGGAACCAGTCAGTCACTAGGTGGCAGTGAGATTTTATTGAGCCCCTTCTAATGATGAGCCAGGAAATTGTCCTTAGTAACTCTGCACTTGAATTTAGCTTTCCTGCCCCAATGCTTCCAATGGACCATCACCCCCGAACCTACTGAATGCTGTTATTTTCATAGTATTATTTCCACACAACGTTGACTCTTAAAAGAAAATTCATTTCAACAGAATGAGTAAGAAAAGAACTTTTGTCCTTGGCATTCACTGTTCTTACTATTTTCAGTATCACACACAAGCCACCAACCTCCTGGATTATTTCAGTGGCCTGATACAAACTCGGTTGCGGCACTAGCCCATAGACACCACCAGGAAGTGATCGTTAAAAAGGCAGCATATCCTGTGAGTCAGCGACCAACAGAAGACTGTTTCTGACCCCAAAATATAGAGGCGAGAGATCCAAGCATTGAAAACAAGAGCATCCACCTTCACCGCGGCTCTTTTAGCCAGCTTGCAGAAGTTTGCATCTCCATCACACTGAGGTCTGCTGGGTTTGTTCCTCAGGCAGGAATACTGTCCTTGTGGGACAGAACAATCATTCCCCTAAACCGGAACTGGAGATGGCTACCTGGCCGTCCAGTTAACCAAAATGCAAGGAAGATGGTTACTGTATCAACCTTAATGATATTTCCTGGTTATAAAGGAGAAATAGAGGTGCTGTCACATAATAAGGGCAGGGAACAATATGCCAAGAATCCACAGTATTCCAAGGGGAATTGTCTAATGATTCCAAGTCCAATGGCAAAAGTTATTGGGTAATGACAATCCGATATATTCAGATGCAGACTCTTCGAAAGCAAGGATTCAAGACATTCTGTCAGGTGAAGAACTTCGATCAGCCAAAGTATTGGTTAAGAGCAAAGATAATCTGAAGTGAGTAATAGAAATAAAAATAAATTAAAAATGCAAAGTATAGCCTCAACAAATTGCATAAACAGGAAGTTTATTATCTGTGTCTACCCCTTCATTGATACTTACATATTTATATATATTCATCATCCTCCCTTATGATTTTATACAATAATATGGGTGATGTTTGACATTATAATTTAGTCTCTAAGTGACAAGATATTAAAGGAGAATTGTTACCAGTAGAGGACCATGAACATCACTCCTTGAGTTAGGTACCATGACTACGATGACTTTGTTTCTTCTAGTTCTCAGAGAAGCCTGAGAGCATCTTTGGCATAGGAGAGATAGTTATGTTGTTAATAAAAGCAAATTTGGGTTGTCACTTTCCTTTAGAAAGTGAATTGAAGTGTAGGGTTGTTTATGGATGCTCAGAAGGTGAGATTTCATGCCAGGTGCTGATATTTGTTCTCAGCACTGTCCCCATCCCCTTTGTGTCCCTATTCTCTTGTGCCTAGAGTGCAAAGGCTGGATTCTGACACCATATTTCCCAAACATTCTCACTCATGGTCTCCATTAAGACTCTGCAACGGAGATGCCTCTTGTGATGTTGGGGATGCAAAGTAGTGATGGAGGCAGGCAAGTGGGCTTTTGTTTGGGCAGACACGAGGCTCTTCATCAGCTTCCATGTGACCATAAGCACAGGACATGACTTCATTATCTCTGGAATCTATTGAAAACTTAGAAAATCCCTTTTGACTAGAAGAATGAATAAGCAAATAGATGGATATATAAAAGGAAGGAGGGAGGGAGGAAAGGAGGAATGAAGAGAAACTGAAACAATATATAATATATATTTAAGGTATTTAACACCAAAGGAAACTGCGAATAAAAATAATCATATAAAGATCAAGTGATGATTTTAAGTTTTGTTTTAAAGATAAAAGAGAGCATCAAATGTTAAAAGAACATTTTATAGTTAAGAGAGAGATCCCCAGAGAGGAAAAATTCAAAGATGGTAGAGAGGCTAGTGATAACTATTAATGTAAATTCTCAGACTACATACGGGGATGTGGGTTCCAACGTGGAAGGTATTTTTAGACTGGAGAGTCCTAAGTCTCCTCCAGAACTGGTGTGACAACTGGGACTCGGAGTATCTGTGTGTTTACCTTTGAATGACCTCGCTATTTCAGATACAGTTTATGTGTTGATGTGAAAACCCAGAGAAACAAACTCGGGCTCCACAGAAGAAAGACCTTTTTAGCCAGCAAGACCAATTAACTGTGAAAGGGCGAGTTCCCATCCACTATAAGCGTTGCTGCAGCAGCCAGACGGCCAGATCTGAAAAATTCTAGAGAAAGGATTCTTGGACCAGCTGGAAGTATGGACAAGAGAAATTCTAACATCATTCCTAAGTACCACTTCTGGGGTTGCTTTCTACCCCGCTGGGGTGGAGGCGCCTAGAAGCTTACCTGCACAAAGATTTTAGGTATGATGACAGCTACTGGAAGAGCTATTTTTGGATGAGGTGGCCCATGCCAGCACTTCTCAATTCACAACACATTAGTTGCCTACTCTGCATATGCAAGAGGGAGGATGATACGGAAAGTGCCTGCTAAATAAAGCAGCCTAATTAATAAGGTAACTGTCAAGTGCCTGCCATGCTAATTTCATCTACTTGCATTCTCACACAAGTCCCAAATAAGCAAGCATCTCACCAAAGTAGAGTTATTTCTAAATTATCTTTTAAGAGGAAAACAAGTGCAAAAACTGCAAAGAATTGAGGAGAATGCTGGAGGAGGGTTGAAACAATCTGAAAGTCAGAGTCCGTGCTTTTGATCTTGGCTTTTCAAAGACCATCTCAGCCCTGCAATCTCCCTTGAGGCTGGAGAACAGCAGTGGAAGTGACTACTCTCTGCTCCATGCTGGAAACCCGTCTACAAGCTGCGTTCAGGCTCAGACTCAAAGGTGCCCTGCTAAACGAGCTCTCCAAGCAGGGTCGGGGTTTAAATGTCTAGCAGCATTCGTGCTAAGTGGGTCTGTGGATCTCCAGCTACATGGTCTAAGGCCTGAGGAGCAGAAAGGGGCATCTCAGTGTGGGTTCTGGTTTCAGACCAGCTCAGAGCTCCAGTTCCAACTGCTTTCCTGCTGTGTGGACCTAGACAAATTGCCTGGCTTCTTTGAGCTTCAATCATTCATCCACAAAGTGGGGAAAGTTCCTTTTTTCCAGACAGTATGCAAAGATTAACTTGGAATTCAAAGTTTGTCACACAGCTGGTACTCAAAAAATATTAACTTACCCACCCACTAACCATAAAATCTTTGGCAATTTGAAAATCCAAAGATATCTTATTGTTCTTAAGTATTAGCATTTTTCATTCTCATATAGAATTTTGCATATTTGAAATGTTAACCGTTAATAACTACAGGCTCATTTATTCATTACAACAAACACTTATTAAGTACCACATTCATGCTAAGCCCTGTGACCACGCTATAGCTCTAGAGGTAAGTGTGACATACATCCTGTCCTCAAGGAGTCCAAGCCACTTCTTCACCAAAGCCGAGCAGAAGAGTTAAAACCCTTTGACACTGTCGTAAGAGTCACTTGGGACCCTAGTAGCTCTGACTTCTGACTATTGGTGTTGTCAGGGAGTTGGCATCTGTCCCCTGAGACAGGACCATGTTCAAGTGTTCAAATAAAACCATTGAGCACAGACTGGTATGCTTCATAACCAAACTGACTACTAAATAGAAAGGGCTTCTGGAACTCGACTTACACCTGAGATTTCACATGTCACTCCAGTGTCATTGTGGAGTCATTCCAAAGAGATGTGAATATGCTTCCTGTACCCACTGCTTCATGAAAAACCACTTATTCATTTATTTCCCATTAATGAGAATTTCCTGAGCACCTATTATATACCAGATATTATGGCAGGTGCTGTGGAGAGAGAAATAAACCCATGGCCTCTGTGTATGAGTCATTCCCCAAAGAGTGAGAGGTGAGGACAGATGGCTCCATGCCACTGCTTCTGGATGGGAGCAGATGGGTGTAAGATCATGGGAGAGGACTCTTCACACGTGACTGGCACCATCAGGAGAGAAATCGGGGAGATGGAGAGGCGAGCAGAGTGCAGAATGTCTTAGTCAGTTTGGAATGCTATAGCAAACTGCCACAATCTGGGTCACATAAACAGACATTTATTTTTCATGGTCCTGGAATCTGAAAATATGGTATCATGGTGCTGGCGTGGTTGGATTCTGGTGATGGCTGTCTTTAGGGTTGCAGATAGCTAACTTCTTGCTGTGTCCTCACATGGTAAAAAGAGACCATGTCAGGTCTTTGGTCTCCTTACAGGGGCACTAATTATATTCATCATGCCACCGATCTCATGATCTAACTGTTTCCCAAAGGTTCCATCTTCTAATATTATCACATGGGGTTAGGGTTTCAACATACATATTTTGAAGATGCACAATTTACAGTCCATTGCTTTACTCAGTGGTAAGCCCGAAAAAAGGGAAGCAAATTTCTCATTCCTCCACCTTTCATTCTACTTGGGCTTCCAAGAGATTGTGTGATGCCTGCTCATGTTGGAAAGGGTAATCTGTTTTACTGAACCCACCTATTCAAATGCCAATCTCATCTAGACACATTCTCACCAGCACATCCAGGATAATGTTTAATCAAATATCTGGACATCTTTCAGCCCAGTCAAGTTGATACATAAAATTAATCATGAGATTCCAACCAGTATAAAAGATGAAAAACTATAAACCAAGAAGCACAAAATAAGACAAGACACGGGGATGATTCTCCATGGCTGCTCCAGAAAATGAACGCAGAGGTTTGACAAAGGGTAATGCAGAGAAGTAAATGGAAGTCAGACCACTTACTTCCCCAAACAGTTCAATTGTTTTCTGTAATGGAAACAATAGTTTTTACAACTGTGTCACTCCTTTGGTCAGATGATCCACAAATACAAGGCTTGAATGCCTTCCAGAGGGTGGGCCCTGTGTTCTTGGTGGGACACTCAACTAGATATTTGGTACCTACCCTATGGGATAGGGACTGTTGCTATCCATATACACTCAGCTTTAACCCAAGGAATGTTAATGCATACGTGTGCTGTCAGCTTTTTGTAGCTGTGGCAAAATACCTGAGAAAAACAATTTAAGGAGGAAAGATTTATTTTGGCTCATGGTTTCAGAGGTGTCAGTCCATGGTTACTTGGTTGTTACTTCTGGGTCCCATGGTGAGGTAAAAAGTCATGGCAGAGAGCATGCAGTGGAGAAAAGTTACTCACCTTATAGCAGACAGGAAGAAGAGAGCAAGGGAGAGAGAAAAAGAGGGAAGAAGGACATCCAAAAAAGAGGGAGGGAGGAAGAGGCCAGGGACAAGTATCCCCTCAAGGGCATGCCTCTAGTGACCTACTTCTTCCAAAAAGGCTCCACCTTCTGAAGAGTCTACTGCTTCCTAATGATACCATCAACTGGCAACCGAGCCTTTTGCACATAGCCTTTGGGGATCTTACAGATCCAAACCATGTGTATCTCCTTCTTCTAGGACCATAGTGGTCACCTGCAGCCCAGGTGGCTACCACTCTCTCCAACCAACAGCTAGCATCTGATCGCTGGATCATTT
Organism: Hystrix cristata; assembly: GCA_004026905.1. NCBI lineage: Eukaryota > Metazoa > Chordata > Mammalia > Rodentia > Hystricidae > Hystrix > Hystrix cristata. The sequence goes on along the minus strand of PVJO010002267.1, from coordinate 130,650 downwards.
TCCTGGTGACTCAGAAGAGTCCCACCTTCTTGTTCGTTGCTTTGCATGTCACTAGATTGTCACCACCTTTTTGACTCAGCACAAGTCAAGCATATAGTAGGTAAGGGCAGAAACAAGAGAACGTACAAAAACTTGGGGCCAGAGTTTTGTTTTTCCATGCATGGTCCAAGTGATGTTGGTATAAGGCTAGGCAAGCCCGTTTACAATACCAAATCTCAGTTTCAGCATAAGTAAAGTAGAAATATTAGTAGCTTTCTGGAGGGCTCGTCGAGAGATGCTACCACCCAGCTTGCTCCTTGGGATAAGGACTTTATCCTGCTCTCTACTGTCATTCTAGTCTCCAATGATTATCTGGCACCTGGAGTAAGCTTATGAAATTTATGTATATATAAAGCACCTAACTCGTAGTTAGCACCAAGGGAGCATCTTTGCTGGTTTTCTGAAGGAGTGACCAATCCACCCAGCAATGACTCTACCCTAAGAAGTGCAAGTGGGAGACGAGCAGAGAGCATGGTCTGCCTCAGGCTCTCCCCCGTCCCAGGGCCCATCTAATCTCACTCAAGCCAGGAGATGGTGAGACATCCATTCCCAGAAGGCCTTCCCAGCCTCCCTCGCAAAAAACCTTTGACTAGCTGGAAGTGTGGCATGCAAATTAAATGCACACACCAGAAGCAACACACCTACATCTACCACAGTTTACCATGTGCTTGCACCTGACAGTATCATTTGAACATAGATTTCAATCTTAGTTTAGCAGTTAGATCTAACTGTATTAGATTGGGGCTGAGGATTTAGCACAGTGGTTAGAGTGCTTGCCTTGCAAGCACAAGGCCCTGAGTTCGATCCCCAGCACCAAAAAAAGAAAAGAAATAAATGAGTGGGCTGGGATACCCTCAGTGCCATCTTTGACCGATGAAGAAAGTAGGGTTGGGGGGGATAGAGCTACTAGGCAGCAGAACCTTGCACAGAATTCACATCTCCCAGCTCCCTAAAAGTGTGCTCCGTAGTCTATATGCTCTGGGATACCTCAGGAGGAGCATCAGGATGATGTAGGTGGTGTTTCACGGAGATTCATCGGGAAAGACAATGGCATTGTTTGTAATCAACAGTTCGGAACTGGTGATCCTCATGGTATATGGAGATCATTTTTTTTCTTTCCACTTTAAAAGCAACACCAGCCTGGTTTTCTGCCAGCTGAAAGTACTAGTTTCCTGTTCAGCCGGGAATCTGTTGTAGAGACGATTGAGAAATGAAGACAGGGGATCTTCCCCACACCCAGTTGAAGCAGGTGGAAGAAGAGAATGAAGACACACTGTCTTCCTCATACATATGCAAGGAGGATGTTTTGAAACAACAGTCTGGTAAACCTGGAGGAGTCAGATAAAGGGGCTTCTTAATCCAGTGGCTCAAAATTCAACCAAATATAACCTTTCTATCTCACAAGATAGATGCAGCAATCCGGAAGTATTATTAGGAGGATATAAAGAAAGGGAAAAGCAGTCTCTACCTACATATCAGTGAAGAGACCCGGCCCCATACCAGAGCACCATGAATTATTAACCCCTTGGTGCAAGAATTTTTTTTCTTGGTACAGGTGAGCAATACTAATACTTCTGTGACTAACGAAAGCCCTGATGCTACAGCAAGAAACACAGACATAAAAACCTAGTACAAACATTTTGGGCCAAGACTGAAGTGAGCACAGAAAGGTTACCAATGACAATGCAGACATAAAAATATCAATCTGCAATATAATTATAGATAAAACGGTTGTTAACTTTTACAATGCCTGTATATATTTATGTAATGTCAAAGCTTACACATCACCAATCTTTATATCAACTCTTCTACTGGCTTTCTGAGAAAAACACCATATTTCCTGGAGGGTTTTTTTTTTCCCCACAAAATAACAGAGAGACTGTGGCCATAAACATCCTTCAAATGCATAGATCTCATCTCTGTGTGTGTAAATGGTGTGTGCGCTGTGTACATAGACACGCTAATGAAAACATAAATAACTCACCCGAGGCTGCAGAAATGGTCAGACCAGCACTGCCAGTTTGACCTTTAGCAGAAACAGTGTGAAAATATTACCACTGTGGCCGAGTGCTTCACCCTCCCATAATTTGGACATGTGGGAAAGGAGCAGCAGATGCCCTCACCACCTCCCGAGGGTGGTCTGGCACAGGGCATGCCTGGTCCAGGGTGGTAGAAGCTGAGCTCTGCTTCTCATCCGCCATCAGCTGGCTCAGTGATTCCGAAGCAGGTCAAGGCATTTACTTTATGTTTCCGGGTCATCACCCATAACAGATGGAAGCGAACATGTAAAATGAGACCCAAACTCACCTGGCTTTTTAAGATCCCATCCAGAAACGGTGCATCAAAACGAGGGTTGATGCACTCAAAGAAGCTGCCTGAGAAGGTGGCACCCTTATTCCAAGAATGAAATTGTCAAACTGGTTTGCAGACCACATCGGTGACGACTGTCCTCCAGGGCAGCACCCTGCAGGGAGCAGCCCCAGCTGTTTGGGCGATGGAGCTGGGTATAAATTATGACTCCCATACTCATCAGCTGCGTGACTATAAGCAAATCGCTTCACCTGGGATGTGATTTCATCACCAGTATCCCGAGGACAGCAGTATCCACCTAGAGGCAGTGTAAGGATTAAGAAGCCACAACCAGCCCAGTGACGGCTGAGCAGCAGACCCTCAGTGGCTAGTTCTCTGCTCTTCCTGTCTGAGGCCACTTACGAGCTGAACAGGGACACAGTCACAAAATATCTGCGCAACACATCAGCCAGGGCTGTCGTGAGACTCCAACAACACAGTAGATGTGAAGACATTTTTAACATCTTATTCATCCCATGCACATGCTCTGAGTGAGTGTGCATACCAGTCTGTTCTGGGTGCAGATAAATGTATGATTTAGGCATAATAATTAATATCATGCTATCACTGAGGAGAGGGAGAAGGCTTTCGTCTGCCCTCCGTATCTCTCCGCCTTGGTCCAGAAAGCAAGCAGTTCTTACCCTCATCTTCTCACAAGGACAAATGCTACGGAAGGATCTTTCACCCTTCGCGCCTCACCCTGAGTTACTTTTTTCCATTGGAAGAGTAAAGGTAAACGTATGGACCGCTCCAGAATTAACACTTTCTTGGACATCTTCTGAAATGCTTCACACACATTTGCTGATTCAGTTCTCCCAACAGCCCTCAGTAGATGGCTTTATTATTACTCCTGTTTCACAGAGGAAATCAAGAGGGAGATCTATCACATCACTTACCAGCAGAGATCACATGTCCAATACACAGCTGAGCCAAGAAAGAAGTAGGGAGACAGGTGCAGCCACATTTCTCTTTGCAGGCACAAGAAGGCTTGTCCTCTTAGCTCATGGATCAGGAAATGAAGTCAAGAGGAAGAGGCAGGTCCGTCTTCTCCTCCAGCTACAGTTCCAGCCGCATGGCAGTCAAATGCACGTCCAGAAGATAGCCCCAGGTGCCTTAGCTACATTTCCTGTTGCTGAATGCAATACCCAATGCCAACAATTTAAAGGAGGGGAAGCTTAATTCGACTCATGGTTTCAGGGGATTCAGTCTCTAACTGGCTTGCTCTCAAGCAGAAGCCCCATAGAGTAAGGAGGTAGTGGAGCAAAGTTGTTCAATTCATGGTGGCCAGGAAGCAGAGCAGGGAACAGTGCCCAATAGAAAGGTTCAAGAGACCAGACAAAGACCTCAAGACCGCACTTCCATGACCCATGCAGACATAGCCTGGATTGTGATCCACCAAACCTCATAGTGGATCCAAAAGCTAATCAAGTAGACCCACCACCCCAACCACCACATCCCACTTCTTGTTGCCATACCCAAACGTATCTCCTTAGACCATACTTAATCTCCAGATAAAGACAATGACAAGTTCATGATTCCACCTAACATAATGTAGCTATCCCATAGATAACGTGAAACACAACAATCCCTTCCCCAAAGTCTCAACAGTTCCATATTCACAACTCAATCAAAATCCTACTCTTTCCTCCTGGTCTTGCTCCTAATTGTGGTCAAACACTAGGTGTGTTGGACTGATATGGTCAACTTGAGCAGGAACACACAGCTGGACTGAGTTGGTGCAGTTTTGAGCATAGAAGATCCACCTGAGGATTGTTGCCAACACAACACAAAGGAGAATGGTAGCAGAAAATAGGGGCCAGCTGTTTCCCAGGAGAAGCTCTGCGGTGGCTGGTTCTCCTGAAGGGAACTCGTTTGTTCTCATCGCAGAAGGAGCTCAGGGCCTTGCTGTCATCGAGGACAGCTGCTGTTCACTTTGGGGAGCTCTGGTCTTCATCTCTGCTGTGAGCATGGTACCCTGGTTCCAGTAAAGATTTCTTCAGCCAGTTAGTGCAAGCATGGAAGTACATGGACAGTGCCATGGGCTCTCAACCCTTGACTGGATCTTTTGAGTCTCCAGCGCATAGGCAGATATTCAGCACTCTTCCTGCATTTGGCTTATGGGTGAACGTTGTAACTTGTAAATGTCCTGTATTAAATCTGCTCTCTTTGCAAACCATTGTCTCTAGAAAGGTAACTAATACACTGGGGATATTCAACATGCATTGGAACTGGGCTCCTAATATTACAGGTGCCCTTTGTTTTGTAACCTCTAATGCCCTAATCTCTAATTTTCTACCATTGTACAAACCATTTAGGCAAGATGGAAGAACTGGCTAAAGACACACCCTGAAAGGTGAGTGAAGGAGGGCTTTTGCTTAGGTCATTACTCAGATTTCAGTCTAAATAGCACCGCTTCCGGGAATCCCGCCTTGACACCTCAACACTCAGCTCGACTGCCTTCTCCATGGGTCCGTAACACAATCTGATTTCTCCGTACCCTTAGGGTGCTGTGTTCGCTTGGCTGCAAGCTCCTTGAAGACAGGGGTCTGCCCTCGTCACAGCCAGAGCTTCGGTTCCAAAACTGCAACTCTATAATAGAATAGTGATGTCAATTCCTCAAGGGTTAGTCTTATAAAATGAGGAAATTTGTGTAAAGCACTTAACACGGTATCTGACATATAAGCAAATATTTTTAAATGCTGGATATTTATTTTCATTATTACTCGACATGTTGCTCTTGAACAGTTGAATCAGTGGAAAGACAAGCATCATTATCGTAATGTGGCATACACATACCACGAGGCACAGCTTGCGGGCAGAGGCAAGCATCTGACCAAATGACTCGCCAAGGACCTTTCTATGCCCTAATGCTGAGGCGCATGTATTATTCCAGGACCACCAAAACTGGAAAATGTACCTCTGTCAAGCAGTTGTCTGCAGGGGGTTGTAAGAGGCGGTAAATGCTGACGGTGGAACCACTTTCCTAATTCGCTAGAGAAGGTTACCCTGTGTGACATGGAAAGCATCCTCGGCGAGATACCCCACTATCTCACTCTCACAGGGCCTGTGAGCTGGCCAAGTGCTGCTCTGCTGCTGCATTCCAACAGGAATCTGTTTTCTATATTAGCACGCATGCTCCAGAATGAAACAGCTTGCTGATGGAAATTTGGTTCTGCCCTCTTTCCTGTCTCTTTTCTGGTTTTCCACTTCCAGGATGACTTGCTCTGTGGGCAGCGTATTTTCTCCTACCCTGTCCAATCCTCTAGCCGATAAGTGGAACCCACCGTAGGTGGAAGCCAAATGGCCTGGGGAAATTTGCTATCGGGGCAGGAAAAAATCATTAGGTTTCTTTTGGGCACAAAAGTGAAGCTACTAGATGAGAGCCAGTACAGGATATTGGCTACCACTGGCCTGAAAGAAGCCTGAGTAAGGAGGATTTGGGTAGGAAGAGCATCATTTTGTAACCTAAATCTCAGCATGCAAGCACAAGTAACAAAGTTGCACAGTTCCAAAACTGAAGTTCCATCTGACCAGTGGTTAGTACGTGAAGAAAACAAAACCATACCTGTTATTCAATCACCCAGGACGGGTGAAGCCCTCGGCCATGTTACAAATGTTATTTCATCTGAGGCTTGAGTCACCCCTGCGAGACCAGGGTTGTCACTATCCACATCTCGCTGAGGAAGAAAGTGAGGCTCAAAGAAGGTTAAGTCCAAAGCCAACGAGTGGATAAGCTCAAGTGTCTCAGCCCACCTCCTTCATCTGAGCACGCGCTTTGGACCCTAGAGGAGGAACAGCACCTGTGCGAAAGCCCATTCCCCGAAGGCTTCAAAAGTACTAAGAATGACACAGTTATAGTGAGTCACCAGGGAAAATGTCAGGTGTTCAGGACGGCCCTTTCTTTCCGGTTGGTAGCAATGACACGTCTCCAAACCCATCAGAGTCCAAATTCATCTGTGGCATACAGCCCACAAGACAGTCCCGGAATTCCTCGTTTTCTGACATCTAAAGCCTTTATTGCCAACTGTTCGATACTCTCATGCAGAAAGAGCCCAGAAAAGCCTGACTCATGTTCTACCCTGTAAGGAGTTTGGGGGGCTGCTTCCTGGGCTTGACACCCTCAGCTTTCAGATTCAGAATCCTCCAATCAAGACAGCTTTCTCCGAATTGAGCTGCATGCTCTGGGTCATAAGCCTGCATGCAATGAGAAAGCTGAGGTTTCAATAGCTTTTAGCAGAAAGGCATCCCTTCCTGGATGGGGTCTGAGCTTGCAGAAATGGTCATTGAAGAGAAACAAGCTCATCCCTAGGAGGGTCTTGGAGTGAGCTCCAAAATCCATTTCCCTTCTCCTAAGCATGAAGGAAGATGTTTCTGCTCTTCGTAGTTAGACATCGCCATGCAGGGCTGCAGGCTTCGAACAAAAGAGATGTTTGTGGCTTCCAGCTGAAACACTTAACTCCTGATGTGAGACCCTCCAGCATCCAACCAAGAAGTCCATGTGTCTCAGTTGTGCAGCTATGTGAGAGTAAAGACTCCATCAGCCTGGGTCCATGACAGACTATAGATCAGGGTCCTCCATCTAATATATTACATCGGTAAACTGAGGGAAAATAAAAGTTTATTATGGTGAATTTAAGCACTGAGATTTGGGAGTTGTTACTGCATCATCGCCTAGCCTAGCCTGACTAACAGGTGGTGTGAGATGCAGTCTCCAGAAGGAGCAGAGCTCAAAAGGATTCTTGTGTTCCCACTTCAAATTCACTGTTGCAGGAATTGCATGGGCATCTAAAGTACCCATCAACATGGTAGGTGACTGTCTATTATGCTTTTGCCCAGGCATAATATAGGGCAAGTTATATTCAAATGTCAGCAGAGAGTAAGTTGCATATTTTTTCTGTACTCTCCTCAGGACAGAGTTAACATTACCAAGCATTTATTCTGTACTAGATATATTAAGACTATTATTTCTAATTCCACAATATTCCTGTAATAAAAATACATATTATATAGATCAAAACATCATTATACAACATATATATACAATTTTATTGTTAATTTTAAGTCATTCATTAAAATAAAATAAAAACAACTATTATAAATCCTCATTTCCCACATTAAGAAAATATGGTTCATGAAGATTGGTTTATTTAAGATCACATGTGGAAATTGGGGTATAAATCCAGACATCTCTGACTCCAAGGCCACCACATAACACAAGTCTGCCCACTCCTTATACTATATATAAATAGATATATGATAGGTACATAGATAGACAAATAGATATAATCAATAGATAAATAGATAGACAATAGACGGATGGATTGATAGAAGATAGATAGATGATAGATAGATAATAGGCAGACAAGATGGTTAAAAAGAAAGAATATTTGATTAATCTCTCATCAGTAGTGGAGATCCCTCACACAGTGTACAGGAAAAAGACACAATCCTCAGAAATCAAGAGATTAAAATAACAGGATATTGAAAGATACCAGAGCACTCTGGTTTTGAGCAGAAGCTCTGCATTGAATCCCAAGTTTGTTCCCACTAATGGCCCATGTGACTCTGGGAAAGTCACTTTACCTTTGTGTGTCCCCCTTTCTTCAACTGTAAGATGGTGATAAAGCAACGTGTGTCCACTCGGGTTTTTGTGAGAATGAATCAAGCCACTCTCACGGTGGGCATGATGAACAGAAGGAACGATGGCCCCCCTCCAAGGACAAAGAGCAGTAGCTTCAGCTCACTGTCCCCTGGGGGGACACCTCCTCCTCATCAGGACTCATCACAGCCCCTGCTCCTCACAGGAAGGGTGGTGAGTGAAGATACCCTCTCGTGGGGTATGGGAGGGCCCTGCAATCTAGCTAACTCAAGTTTATTTTAGATTTGAGCAGATTGTGCCCCCAAACTACCAGGCAAACATCCCAGCTTCTGGGTTATTCTGCGGGAGAAGAGGGCAGAACACAAAGCAGTGCCCGGGAACACTCATCACCAGGAGGTGCTGCCCACCCAACTTGGTATTGCAACCCCCAAACCTGCTTTGTGAAGGCTGAGAATAATACCCCCACATAGTGCCCTTGTTTAGCTACCCTCCAGGTCTTCTGCAGGCTCCTCTCTCAAAGGCACCTCTGCACCTTGACTTTATTAGCTTCACACTGAGAAAACCTGATTATAATGGTGTAATGACTACAATAAAAACACTTAGAGATTATTGTTTTTATTATTTATATTATTCACTTAACCCAGAAGAACACACTGCAGATGACAAAGCCCTTGCGTATGTGATAGCAAATCCCACAGCCATGCCAAACAAGACCGGGCTTGGAGAGATAGTGGGGGCCACATGCTACAGATGGGGAAAGGCACAAACACGGGCAGACTCTGCCGCAGCATGACTACATCCCCAAAGGCATGTGTTGGAAACATAATTCCCAGTGCCAAGGTGGGGAGGCGGGGTCTGATGAGGGGCGTGGAGGTCATGGGTTCTCAAGTATAGATTCATGCCCATTGTGAGAGGGCCTGAGGCTGCCAATTCCACCTCTCCTAGCTCCCTTGCTGTCTGCTGTGTTATGATACTGCGAGAAGAAACCATTTCCCAGCACCTTGAAAATGGACTTGCCAGCCACCATAACCGCGAGAAATATGTCTTTTTTCTTTACTAATTACCCAGCCTGTGATATTCTGTTACAGCAGCACAAAATGAAATGATGGAGTTTTTCAACAAAAGTCATATGACTTCCCCAAGGCCAACCAGTGAGGAGCTGAGCAGAAGAAGAGCCCGAGTTGCCTGGCACAGAGACACAAGCGCTCTTTCCAGCAGTCCCAGGCAGAATTCAGCTCCTGGCTGCACCACCGCAGAATTTGGAGGCTCTAAGCCCCACGCTCCTAGAGCCCCAGGGTCCTCCTCCACACTCATGGTCCCCAGTAGAGATTTCTCCTCCCTCATCACGGTGCCCAGTAGAGAGGGTAGATGACAGGGACTTAAAAAGTCTTCGTGGAATGAATGAATGAATGAATAAATGAATGAATGAACGCTGACCTCAGATTGGTGAGCGATCCAGCTGAGATGAAGCCCGGATGATGTTGCAACTCTGGCATTCCTCCGTCTGTAGCCCATGAAGAAGATCCATTTTTCATTCCCTTAAAATGTTCTCAAAAAAAATAATAATAAAAGACCGTTCATTGGTTCTAAAGTGGTTCTCTTGGAATTTTATGTGCACACTAATTGCTCTTAAAAATTTACCACAGGTTACTTCCTCAGCCTTTCCTTTCCACAACTCCTTTAAAAAAGTATTGGAAGATCAGTTCCCAATTCATTGTCCCAGTCAATTTTCCATTCTCTGCTCCATAAATTCAGTTGCTGGTGAAAAAAAAAAATATGTCCGATTGGTCAAGGAGAGTAAATCCCTGTGGGTTTGAAGATGTACTGTGAAATAACCTGCAGCAGGCACAAAATGTCTTTGTATCCTAGTGTTTTGTCTTTCAATAATTCACGCAGATTTCACATTTCAGTTCCTAATGTATCTGTGTTTGGCTAATATAAAAATAATGATATGAAATACTTAGCAATTAAATTATTTGAGTTTCCCTTCTCACTCACAAAAAGAAAAAGAAGTCAATGGAATGCTCACGAAGATGTGTTTTCGTGCTGTCCCTTGTAACCTGTGCCACTACAAGAACGTGGCACCCACAGGTGAGCAGCACAGGCAGAGACTCTGAGCCAAAGCCAGCCTCCCAGCAAGTCACCCATGACGCTCAATTGCCAAATTTTCCCATGAGCTTCATCTCTCCCTCCTCCCAGATCGACATACGCAGTGTGGTGGCTTGGGAATGGTTTGTCCCCAGGGCTCTATGTGTTGGGAGCTTGGTCCCCAGTGTGATGAAGTGAAAGGTGATGGGACCTTTAAGAGGTGGGGCTTTGCACCTTCTCTGCGTGCTCTGTGCACCAGCAGGAAGCCCTGGTCCCCTCCTTTCCCAGCAGCCTTTGCACAGCACTTCCACTGGCGCCATTGTCTTCAGCCCCACGAGTCACCCGGATCCCTAGATTGATCCCCATCGAGGCAAATCAAAAGGACATTTTGCATTATCTTTTTTCCATCAAAAACAATAATGTTCATATTTTAGGACATGTAGAAAATATAAAAGAGTAGAAGGACAATCACCCAGCACCCCACCACACAGAAGCAACCAATATCAATCTTCTGGAACTTTCTTTCCATTCTTTTTTCTCCATATAAATTTACTTAGTTATAATCACAAGGCATGTAGATTTTGTGCCCCTCCTTTTCCCAATTCTTAAAGAGCATTAGCATTTCTATGTGCTAAAAGTTTGTGATTATTCCTGAACACAAACAATAATGGTTTCTCACATCTATGCCCAAAATGAGAGGGAGAGAAAGGAGATAAGCACTAAAATGCTAAAAGTATTTTTTGCAACAGCCAAACATAAAAAAGAATTCTCTGACAACACATCCCCCTCTCTGTTTTCCCCTCTCTATTTTCTCTGTTTCCTAGCCTGGGTAGTTTCTGCACAGGTGTGGCTCTATCCCCCAAAGGGCACTTTGACCATTCCTCGAGGGTAGAATATACGCATCGTCTCGACCCTCTGATCCCCAGCCCAGTTTCTAATCCTTTAAGAAGGTGTGTTTATTTCTCTTGAGACTTTGGGAAAGAAAGAGAAAGAGGGAGAGAGCGAGAGAGAGAGAAGAAAGAAAGAAAAGAAAGTTCCCCTTTTAAGAAGGAATTTGGAACACATTGAACTTGTATTCAAGATGCGGGGCAGAGTCCGAGAGTCCAAGAAAGGGCCCTTGGCTCTGATTAGATGCTCTCAGCAAGTAATTCTAGAATTAATTGCCTGGATCATCCTCATCTAGACAGTGGAAGGAACAGACTGAGACTAACACTGTAATTGGTAAGCAGCAGCCACTTACATCATGACCCCATGTCATCGTTGTGGCTTCTTCATGTTCTGCTTTTGTCTGTGTCTGGACATGATTACGAAGCGATCTTGGTCTTGTCTTGCTCAATCATGGTCACAGAGAGGCCTTGTCTGATGGTGTTGCTTTCTGAAATTGTCGCGATCAGCAGGAGGACGTGAAGCCTCGGCTGTAAGTGCCAGCCCAGCTTCTGCCTCACAGGGAAGACTTATTTTTCTAACTTTATTAAATAGATGTAATTACATTTATTTGTAAGACAAAGAAGCCAAAGTTTAGAGGGGCTAAGAAATGTGCCCAATTTCACACAACTGAAAAGTGACAGAACTCAAACACAAACCTGCCTCAAAAGGCAAACGCTGTTAATGATCATATCGAGCCTCTTCTTTGTGCAGTGGTTTCCATCTTGTTTTACTTTACTTGGGGCTGGGGTTGAGTAGATATCCATGGAACATGGTACAAGATTCAAAAAGGAAAAGGGTACCGTGTGAAAGAATATCTTTCCCACGCCCAGGCCTCTGCTAAGCACCTGCTTCCCATCCAGGAGGACACATGTCATGTGGGTGGAGCAGACCCATTTAAAGCATCACATAAAGAGACCAGCCATTGACTTATGACTCAACAAATTGCTTATTTTTGTCCTGCTCTTCCAAAAACTCACAAAGTTTCTATAATTCAACAGATATTGATTAAGCACATACTGTTTTCCTGACACTATGCTCAGCACTAGAGCAATAAACAATGAACTGAATAAGCTGTCTGACCTTGAGGGGCACCCAGCCCACTGGAGAGCATCACACGGATGCGTCAGGCCAGTGAGCTAGGAGGGAGGATGTGGGAGGAGCAGGCTGCTCTGCCAAGGACAACAGGGAAACATTGTTGGAGAGGGGACCGTCCTGCCTGGATTCTGAAGGATGGCAGGGATGTCGCTGGTGAACAGAGACGGGAGAACTCCAGAGAGGAAAAGCAGCCAGTATGAGCAACGACATGCAGGTAGGAAAAATGAGACACACATAGAACACTACTCCTGGCTCAAAACGGACAGAGCATGGAATGCTCGGAGCAGGATGCAGAAGTGACTGCAAAAGTAGCCAAGAGTCCTGTCACAAAGAGCCATTTGCAGGAAACTAAAGAGAATGCTGTCAAAATTAAATCGGACAGACAACATGAAAAGATCTGAAAAGTTTAAATGTACTCAGCAAATGTAATGAATTAAATAGTTCACTAGTTCCATCATTGGGACTCATCAGTTGTCATTGTTCATGGCTCTTCTCTGAAGATGCTGTTTTTAATCACAGTTACCCTTTGTGGGGGCACCTACTAGGGACAAAAATCACAAAGAACACTGAAACAAAAAAAGAAGAAGAACGTGACCAACCTGTCTTAGTTACTTTTCTCTCATTGCTGAGACAAAATACTCAACAGCCAAAGTTGAGGGGGAAAGGTTTATTTGGCTCACAGTTCATAGAGCTTTCAGTCCATGATCAGCTGGGTCCGAGGCAGGGCGGCATGGGAGACAGGCAGAAGGCAGCAAGGTAAGCAAAGGACACAGGCAAGGGACCTAAACAGCTTCTTTCTGCGCCTTATATCTTATCCAGGCTGCTAGGATTAGGGTGGTGCCAAGCCAATCAGTGGATTGATTTAGTAATCACACACCCTTAATCCTAGCATCAAACACTCTAGATCCAGCCACCTCTTACCACATGAGGCTTTGGGGGGACATCTAGACACCAACCATAACACAACCACACCCTCAGCCCTTCAGTCAGATACAGAGGACACCCATCCCTGAAGTGTCCATTAGCCAGTGCCGCACGGAATTTTCTCCTGCCCAGGATCTACCAAAGTGCATCCAGGATAAATTGTGCTTGAGGAAGCAGGTCTAAGGGTCGTGGAATACTCCTCCACCTCCAAGCATCACAAGTTTGTCACCAGTTAGACTGCAGGAATTGTATTTCTGGACCACGTCACTATGCAGAATCCTCCCTAGCTAGTTATGCTTGCTGTAGGGATCAATATTCATACACCAAAATTCTTGCTCGTCCTGGGAACTGACCAGGCACTGGTTTCATTTTCACAAAAGTGGTTCCCATGTGCAAGCAGGGGTGAATATCGCTAGCTTAAGAACAAAATTGGAGGTGGGGAAGTTCATTAATCATGAGTCTTTATACAAATGACCATCTCTACATAAATTTCTTTCTAGATTATATTACTGAGGATGCTGTTATTCGTACAGCCTAATATGCTAAAGACTTGTTCTTCTCAGATAGGCTCTGTAACAAAAACTAACCCATCAAGCTTTTTGTTCCAATTTTGAGGAAATTTCAAGTCAAATATGACATCATAAGAGTACAGGATTTGGGATCAAAAAGTGGCCCTTTCACTTAGGAGACCTTAGATAAAGGATTGATATCTCTGTGGCTCAGTTTACTCACCCATGAAATGGATATAATAATCAACTGCCCAGTTTATCCTTAGAATTGCATGTAAATGTATTTTTATTAGTACATATTTACAGTATACAATGAATACGTTCACCATGGGGGATTTGTACATGCACATGACATATCTTAATTCATTTTTTAATCTCTTTCCCCTCTCCTCCCTCGAACCCTTCTTCCCCTCCCCAATTACAAAAGTTCTATTTCCATATTTTTCCTTCAATTCTTTTTTTTCTTTTAAATCCCTTTCTCTCCCTTCACTCCCACCTCCTGTTCCCCTTCCAATTGAGTAAGTTCTTCCTACCTTAGAATTATGTAGAATCTGACACATAAGATCAGTCTACTTTATCAGTACAAAATAGTGAGCTTGGGGGTTGGGGATTTAGCTCAAGTGGTACAGCACTTGTCTAATAAGCACAGGCCCTGAGTTCGATCCCCAGCGCCCCCCTGAAAAAAATAGTGAGCTTGGCCTACTTAATACAGTTACTCATTTGTAAAATAGAAATTATATGTACACTTTCAAGAACTGGGTACCAACCCCCTGCACAAAGTGCTGCCTGTGAATGTTTATCATTACCCAGTAAATCATTTCCCCTGTCAAAAGTAGGCTTTTTATTCTGGGGTCTCTTCCAAGTCCTCAAACAAATACCAAAATTCTCATGCAGTTTTCAGTTCATTGCTGATCACCTATGGTATGCTGGATACTCCAGCAGACATGAATAAACCAGCTGTCATCCTTGCCCAAGAAGTAGGTGAAGCCCAGGAAAGACAGCAACATGAACATCTCGGGCCAACAGAAGAGTGTATCAAAGTGCATCCTCTCAGCGCCGCCATCTGACACAGAATCCAAACCAGATGAACCGATCACCTGATAGGTGGTATTCTCCCTATGTGTGAGTAGAATGGACAGTTGGCCATAAAGTGGGGTCCGAGCCCCCCCAAAAAACTCACCAACATGGCTGTCTGGTTGATTCTCTGACATTTCAATAATCCTTCACTTCTAAAAACAACTGACCAGTAACAACCCATCAAGCTTTTCTTTCCATAACTACCTGCACGTTGTAACCGTGACACACACAAGCCAAGGTGAACCTGGGTCTTCCAAAGCAGCCTCTTCAGATGAGGAACTCAGAAAGGAGAACAGATTTGCTGACAGCCCATGACCAGTGAATGGCCATGACGGCCCTTAAATTTAGGTCTCCTAGTCCCTACTGCATTTTCTACCACCATACAGAGAGAAGACCACAGACCCATGAGCGTGGGCAGGAGATGAGCAATCCGAGCTGTATGTGTTGGAGAACTGCTACCACGGCACTCAGGGCGAGGTGGGGACCCAGACTAAGGGAAGTACTCTGTGATACAGGAGATGATGGCACTGTGCAGGAAGATAAGAGGACAGGAGAAGCAGCTTGCAGCTCTAGGCCCCAAGAAGGCACTTAGACGGAGGGAGACCAACAAGTGGAAGGGGAGTGCTCCGAGAAAAGTCAGAAAGCTTTTCTAACTGTGTATCAGGCAGTGGTCAGGCCTGGAGCAATAGGCCCTCCCCTCTCCCTCCCCAGGACAGCTTCCTCTTTGTCAAAGTATTACGCAAAGCCCACCAGGGTCCACTTCCTGCAGCCTTGCCTGTTTCTTCTCGCCTTCCCCAGCCCCGCCCCTCCCCACCAGACAGAATCAATCAATCCCTTAAGTACACACTCAAAACACACCTGACATGGCATTCCTCCATAGCAGCTACCTCATTGTACCGTTTACATATTTCACATGTCTTCAATCTATAGTCTCTGAGAAAGAGACCGTGTTTTATTCATCTTCATGCGTTGCAGAGTCCCTGGCATGTAGAAAATTATGCGGAATCTGATTTAATGGGAAAAGAATTATCCCCTCAGATCCTTTCATTTTACAAACAAGAAAATCAAAGCTCAATGTCGAAGACTGGCCAGCAGCAGCTAAGCCCAATGCTTTCTAGCACATCACGCGGGGACTCAGAGATGCAGGGTGTGCAAAACAGCACTTGTGAATGGAGGTGATTATTTTAAAGGTAGTAGAGAATCTTCTAAAGTGACATATCCATCCACAGTCCCAGAAACCAAATGGCAGCCCCTGCCTCCTGACAGCAGTGACAGGAAGAGGACGCTGCAGCCGCCGGAGTGCCGGTGCACAGGATGGGCCAGTGAGCTGCAAAATTAAACTTCTCTTTTTAGAAGCCATTTGAGTGTTAAGGAAAAGAATAAATAAGCTAACACCATGGTCATTTAAAAAATGTACCCACACAGAGAATTTATTCGGCTCTCTCAGGCCAATGGGGGAAAATGAGCTTTGTAATTGGAATTGTAATGGGATGAGCTGTGCACAGTGGGGTGAGGGCAGGACATGCTTGGAGGAGGCATCACTAATGAGTTGGCCACTGGAAGCTTCCTTGGAAATAACTGAAAGCCTTCTGGATACCGCGCGAAGTCCCTGGGCATAGACGTGGTCCCTGGGCACAGACGTGGTCGGAATGTGGTGGGGGACTGAGCCATCTCAGGGCTGGTTGGTAGTTAATTGCGAGCTGTGCCCATCCTCTGTCACATCTTCCTCTGCCCGCATTCTCCAAACCAGAGCCAGACACCACCTGTCCTGTCCCTGCGAAACACATCCCCATAAAGGACACACACGTATCCTGACCCTTCCCACATAAAAGGCGATGAGATAGTGTCCTCTCTGGTTACACATTTACTGAGAGCTTTCTCTGTGCCCAGCACTGGGCTGGAGATGTCATGATGGATAAGAAGGTCTCCGCCATCCGAGGACTACAGTGCACATTCTCAGAATGGCCTGCCTGTTCTAGGCAAGAGTCTCAGGATCACCAGGGGTAAAGGACAGTTTAGAAGAGGGACTGCCACATAGAGCGGAAAGGACCTTGCCTCGAAGCCTAAGGGCCCACCTACTCATCAGCCTCAATAAATGGGGATTAGAATTGCAACTTCAGGGCTATTCTGTGGGGGAAGGTGGAGAAGATGCAGAAGTCACAGTATGGAGGGACCTAATACATGTCTGGTGTGTTCTAGCTGTGAGGCCAGCAGGGCGACCTGAGGCACAAGCATTCGAGAGAGGCATTTGAACACTGATTATCCCTAACTGACCAGCCTTGGAAACAGAGGACAGGGGTTGTGCCACCATCAGCCACTAGACGGAGCACTGAGCAGGGCCCAGCACAAGCTGTTTCTGTTATTTCGAGTAAACTTGAGTTTTGAGGAAAATGGAAATTCCCTGCTTTCCCCTCTTTTGAAAAGCAAGAGGACCCCATTCCTCCTGCCTTTCTCTCCAGCTTCTCACCTTCCCCCACAGCATAGCCCACTCCCAGCAGGGCCAGAATTCAATCAAGCTGTTATTTCTTCAATAAAATAAATTCATGTGGGAAAGCATGAGCCAGTCCCCTCCTTGGCTTAAAGCCCCAGCTGTGGTACTTGCTTGACCCATCTGCAAGACCTTTCTGGGCTCTAGTCTTCTTTCCACAAAATGGGAACAAGGACAGTTTAGTGCCATGTGCTCACAGGCTCACTGCAAAGCTTAAGTGTCCTGGTACATGCAGAATGCTTAGCCTGGTGTTGACATGCTGCATCACTCAATCAGTGCTGGCCCCTGAGGCCGCTGCTGCTGCTAAGGCTAAGTCTGTGGCTGAGGCTAAGGCCAAGGCCAAGGCTAAGGCTGAGGCTAAGGCCAAGGCCAAGGCTAAGGCTAAGGCCAAGGCCAGTGCTAAGGCCAAGGCCAATGCTAAGGCTGAGGCTAAGGCCAAGGCTAAGGCCGAGGCTAAGGCCAAGGCTAAGGCCGAGGCTAAGGCCAAGGCCAATGCTAAGGCCAAGGCTAAGGCCAAGGCCAATGCTAAGGCCAAGGCTAAGGCCAAGGCTAAGGCCAAGGCCAAGGCTAAGGCCAAGGCTAAGGCTAAATCTAAGGCTGAGGCTATGCTTGTGCCTGTGGCTGTGCTTGTGGCTGTGGCTGTGGCTGTCGTAAGTGCTCTCTTTTTCATTGTGGACTGAACAGTTCCACCTGCACAAGGTTGCCCTGGGACATCAGCATTGTATAAGGCCCTCACGTGGGACTCGGTACCCAGTAGGTGTGGGGTAAATGCTGGACACCCTCTTGCACACATTTTGTGTGTTGTGTCGACACGTGGGGGAAATATCAGGATCGGTGTGGATCTGGGGATACGGACATCAGCACAAGGCAGGTGAGTGTCTGAGGGGAGTTGCTGAGACCTACAAGTATGCAATTTAATACTACAGGAACCCTTTTTGTGTGTGACTTTCTTCCAGTCCCTTCCCTGCTCGAACCAGGCCCTGCAAGAGACAGATCAGCAGCTCTCCTCAGTCCTCTGGCCCCAGCCACTCCTGACACCCCTGCCCACTCGCCCTGCACTGTGCAAATGGGACTGGGTGGCAGTAACCTCTTCACACACAAGATGGGCCTGTTCGCTGTCCACTGGTCTGTTTCGGAAATAAAGCATATTTGGCCTTCCATGTAAAAGTGTCAGCCCTCAACTTTGCCCACATCTGCTCTGCCCTCACTCGCCACATTCCCCTTCTCCTAAATAATGAATATGCCAGATCATAAGACATTCCTTTTGGGTGCCTGTTAGGTACCACACACTTTGTATCCATTATTATTTATCCTTACAAGAAACCAATAGGTGACTATCCTAACACTTCTTTGGAGAGAGAAAAACTAAGACATAGAAAGGTTGAGAAACTTTCCCAAATTCAAAGAGCTACCAAGTAAGTGAAGGAACCCACAGCTGAACCTGGAGGGGCTGACTCCAGGAGTCTCTTACCCACCAGGTTCTCTGCTTCTTTAGTGAAGAAACTACTAAAGCTCTGCCCTACATGGTTCCACATCCCAAGCCACATAGTTGTCAGCAGTAGCATTGAGACTCAAGCACAGGGCTGCCCGGTGCCAACCCCAGGCTCTTCACGTTGTTCTATGTTTCCTTGGGAACCTGCACCTGACACCTCCATGGGTGATCCAGTGTACCTCCTCGGGGACACTGGACAGGTTGCCTTTCTCCTTCTGACACCCAGCCCCTGAGGACAGCAGCTCCCCAGAGGAGACTATTGCTTTGGGCTACCACCCAGTGAGAAAGGGATGTCCAGAGTATTGCATTCAGCTTTACCTGCCATTATAGCCCTCACTCAATAGGCCTGGGGCCAATGTGGAAATTCTGATAATTGCTATAAATGTCTATTCAAATTAAGATTCAGGAAATGGGAAAACAACCACAGCATGGATCCATTAGCCTAATCAGTAGAATACATCTTGGAGGAAACCCTGAGAATTTGCATCCACAAACAACCAGCTCTGAGCAGCCCCCAAGTGTCTATGCTATTGCCTGTGCAGTCATCCTAGTCATCCTAGTAATCAGACAAAGGACACTTAGACGATGGCTTAAAGGTAGATTTATAGGATGTACTTGAGTTGGGCCTGGGATATCATTCCTCAAAAAAAGCTAACCTCTCCTTTATCAATCAGCTGTGGCTGTGCATGACTTAGGTCTGAAAACTGGTTGAAAAGTAGAGACAAGCTGAGCTTCTGGCTGGCCAACAAATGCAGAGTTTTTTGGGTCAAGTAATGTTCCTGTAGTCTTCCCTCCTGCTGCTTTCCCAGGGACAGTATCACTGCTAAAGATAGCTGCAGCCCAAAACACTCTAGTCACCAGCTTGTCCCTGCTACCCAGTACGATAGGCACACTCACTTGGTGTCTGGCAGGTACACGTTGCCACGTGACTCCTGCTATTCTAGGGTCCCATCTCCTCCACTGAAATCGTGGCACTCATCCAAGTGAGGTACATCCCACCGTCATCCTGGCTTGAGTCAGCCACCTCAGCTTTCCAAGATTATTGACATATTTCCTGGTACCTTCACAAAGCAAATGTTGCCTGGGCCACCACAAAAGATGTAGGGAGAAGGGAAGATTGAAGAAAGCACACGATAAATTCACTTCAACATCCCCAATTCCCTTTGGATTCCTTTCCCATTTCTATCAGAGTCGTTCTGGCATCTCAACCTCATTTAAGTAGGCAATACCATGTGCAGTTTTAGTTTTATTCAACCTTTGAATCAAGCTATTAGATCCACTTCCAGTTGCACATAACACATTAAATTTAAAATCTCTAATAAGTGCACTACTGCTGTAAATTCTTTCCATTCTATTGTTAAATTCTACCTTCCACCTAAAAATCATTACATTCATTTCTACATGTAAGTGTCTACTGGTATAAGCTAGCCATATTTCACAACTACTTTAGAATGTAAGCTGTCTTCCTCGATCAGATTTTATGATTACATTTTCGTTTGTTTGTTCCTTGCACTGGGAACTGAACCCAAGGGCTTCACACTGATCACCATTCCCTGTGCTTTTCATTGTTTCTTTTGATATAGGTCTTGCTAAGAAGCCAAGGTACCGAGCTGGCCCACAAGCCAAGTTGCCATCCTCGTGCTTCGGCCTCCCAAAGTGCTAGAATTACAGGTGTGTTCCAAAAGCACGCCCAGTAGCTATTGCCTCCTTGCCAAGCCTGACCGCGCTTGTGGGTGTAGGTATATGTATGAGTTTTCTATTGTTGCTTTAGCAAAATAGCACAAACTTAATGGTTTGAATGAACACAAAATTATGATTTTACAGTTCAATAAGACAAAAATCTCACACAGGTTTCCCTGAGTTAAAATCCAAATGTCAGCAGGGCTGCATTCCTTTTGAGGGCTCTGAGAGAGGATCTTTTCCCTTGCCATTCCCATCTTCTGGATGTTCCCTGCAGTCTTTGGCCCAGGGCCCTTCCTTCATACCCAAAGCCATGAGCGTTGCCTCTGTCTGACCATTCTATCACCCCTAGAGCTCCAGAAACAAAGGAAAAGGTGGGATATATCAGAATGTAGACTCACAGAGGACTGGTCCCCAGGAAGCTGAGACCCATTGCTTGGGAGAGGGAGTTATGGGGCTGTGGTTGGAGCCCGAGAGGGATCCCATTTAGACTGGACCAGGCTGGTCCTGGGAGTGTGGGAAGAAGGGTGGCAGCTGCAGCCAGGGCCGTGATAGGTGCAGCACGATTGCTGGGGGGCTAGGAGCTCTCCAGGTACAGGAAGTGAAGGGGAAGGAGCAAGGCCCTTCTTCCCTCACCCTCACATCTCCTCGAAGTACCTGTTAGTGGTAGAGCCTAACAAGGAACAGCTGGAAGTGCTGAAATACGGTCTTCAGAGACCAGCCATGGGGCCACAGGGCCAAGAGTAAACTCGGAACAGAGACAAGAGCTTAATAATCAGCACAGGCACCATATGACAGGTCTTCTCCTAAGAGCTGTCACGATTTACTCCAGTTACACAAATCCTTACAGCAAACCAAAAAGGTAGTTCTTCTTATCCTGGTTTTAGGAGGAAATGGAGGCTCAGAAAGGTTAAGTAAATTGCCAAATATCCCCCGGGTGAGAAATAACAGGACTGAGTTTCAAAGTCTGAAAAGGAAATGTTAGCTGGATGCCCAACTCTGACCATACTATTAAATCACCTCAAAGAACACTAACCGGAAAAGGCATGTGGGAGCAGGCCAGGGAGAAGAATCTCCCCAACAAAATTAAGGGCTGCTGGCCTCCAAATGCCGACCGACCAGCTGGGTCCTGCGGGATCATGGGAGAGGAGACAAGAGCCAACCGCTCTTCTCAGGCACATCTACCCCGTGGCCACCTCCCTGCACTGACCGGCCTGCTGGTGTCCAGCTGCCTCAGTCACAGCTGCCGAGCTGCGGCTGCTGCCAAGAATCCCAGTCCATTCTGCAGAAGCACACTGCTGCCCAGGGCCAGCTTCTTGAGTATGAGTCACATGGGTGATGGTGAGAGATACAAACCAAACGAAGAAAATAAATAAACAAACTGGAAAGATGCCTTGGATTCCTCGCAAAATCTTCAGGCCTTTTTTTTCACATTATTCCGTCTCAGAGTGCAAACCAAGAGTGTCTATGAGAAGATCCGAGTGGGCGCCCAAAGGCCTCCGGCAACCCGCGGGAGGAGGACGCATTCTGTCCTCAAGCAGGATGCCCACTTCTGGCGAGCTGGTTAGAAGGCAGGGGCCACTGTGCTCAGGCACACAAAAAGCCAGCCACGCCACAGAGGCAGAGTGTCTGCAAGTTAGCTGCCCTGCGTACCAGATGCCCGGAGCTTTAGCAGCAATCTGTTATTCCTACAAGCGGTAACGGGGCTCCCGACAGGCCTAGAACAACAAAACTAATGGATTGGAAAGCAAAAATCTAATGTACAAGCTCTCAGAATTCCCCAGCCTAGCGGACTCACTGTGCACATCCAGTAAGTCACAGCTCTGGGTGGGAGGTGGCCGGGACCCCATCAGGGTGCGGAGAGGACAGAATGGCCAAGAGAAGAGAGGCTGCAGGTCAACTCACACCAGCTCCTCCAAAGCAGCCCGGTACTGTTTTCATGCAAAGTTTCTCTGAACTTCAGTAAAACAAATAGTATTTACACAAACAAATAATAAACTCCATAATGAGAGACCAAAGAAGAAATTTCTACTCACTTCACCCGCTTGACGGTTAAATCATTTTTTATTGAATTCGGGTTTCATGGCCCATTAGAGGCCTGGAGAGAGAATTCTCAGGGATGCTTTTGGACTAATGAGTGTTTTGCAAATTGTTTTTCTAACAGATTTGTTGTTCTTTTTTCCTGAGAATAGTAAGAACCTTTGGTTTACGGAATTTGGCCCTGCCTTTGAAAAATAAGGGCACCTATTTTAATTGAAACTAATTTATTTTTATTAGGAAGAGATGTTGGTGTTTTCTATTGTCCTGATATGTTTTTGACACCAACAAGAATATCATCAGTCAAAATGCCACAGCCTCCAACACTTACTTGTCTTTTCACATTTCTCAAATACTCTCTGACGAATGTTCTCTCACCTCCTCCATTAAGATACAGGCATCCTTTCATGAACCCAGCAGCCCCAGGAAGACAGGAATTACAGAGAGTACCCACGCCATCTGTGAATGCCATTCTCCAGATTTGCCTTTCAGGGAGGAACAGCCCAGCATCTCTCAGAAGACTTGTTCCTTAGCAGGTGGGACAGTTGTCCACACGCCAGACCACCCCCGGCCCCAGCATCCTCCATGGAGGTTTTCCTCTACAGCCACCAGAAAAGCAGCTGAGGAGGTAACTCATGTTACCTACTGGGCAACCAGGCTGGTAACTGGCCTGGGAAAGCCATCTTGTTGGCCTCCTGGAAAGAGCCTGTCTTATCTAGAAAGAGAGATGCACTTAATTTCACTTCCCTCTTCCATCTAGGAGCCCACAATTGTCTGATTTGCTCGTTAGTGTGAGGTGGGCTTGCCACTCCCAGTAAAGGAGTCCAAGGTGCCTGCAGCTGGAAATGTGTCCGTCAGGAATGGCTCGGTAAGCTCTTTCCATGGGCTCAGCTCTGTTCTAAGTTCTGGGAAGAGCCTCTGGACTCTAATCAAGCTATGTTTTCATGTGCAGAGACAGACAAGTCAACAAATAAACATACATTAAGGCAAGTGACCCTGAGTGCTCTGGGGAAAACCAAAATAGCATCATTGGTAAAGGGGGGGGGCAGAGGAAGCCAGTAGTCCTTCCTGCTTCCAAATCCCCCAGCAGTCCTGGAGAATTCTGGGAACTGCTAGAGAAAACTCAATGTGGGGCTGGTTCAGATTAGAAAATTGGTGGGAGAAAAGAAAAGGTGGAAGAAGAAAAAGGAAAGCTCAGCAAGGGCCTTGTAAACCGTGTGAAATAATCCGGACTCTGGGCTCAGTCAGAGGTGCGAGAAAGGTCACTGTGGCAGCTGAAGCGAGGGCTGCAACAGACCAAGAGAAGAAGGACGTGAGCCAAGGGCAGTCACTGGGACACAGCAGTGGACCTGCTGCAGGAGGAGGGGCTGCTTCAAACCCCTGGTGAAATTTCATCCAAAGGATTTGATGAGTGACTCAGTGTGGAGTGGGGAGAAAAGCCGGTGAGACTGATGTTTTTTACTGAGTAGCCAGTTGACAGTGGGGAATTCTCCCTAAAAGAAAAAAACAAAAATCACAGTATGAAAGAGGTTTCTAGGAGGCCATTATAGGATTCGGAATAGATAGTAAATTTTAAATCAATGAAATGTCCCAATGCAGTTGCCCAGGATGCAGCTGGATACCCAAATCTATGACCGAGAAGTGAAGGATTCTCAGAATTCTATATTTCCATTAATACCACCCAGTTCCACACCAGTCCACGAAGAGAACCTGTCGCCCTTCCTTTCCCTGGACTCTCAGGGTACTGCACCGCCATTTGATTCCAACCCATCGGCCCTCCCTATCACACCTTCCCTTGTAACCCGAGTCTCCAGTCACCCTCCGGCCTGAGCCCATTCTGCTCTTTATGTCGGGGAAGCTGAGCCATCTTCCACCCTCCACAGCTCACAGTAACCTCGCTGCAGTATTCATCAAAATCCTCAAGCTCTTTCTCAAGCTGTTTCTGAATGTTTCCTTCTTTTCTTTTTGGCCCCAACAATTCTCTGGTGCTAGTGGAACTCACAGCCATAACCACAGTGACCTTCTTTCTGTTCCGCAAACAGGCCAAGTATGTTCCTGCCTTTGGGTTGGTTCATTTGCTGCTCCTCCGACCCCACATGACCCTCCCACATACCTATGTGTCTCTCTCACTTCCTTCCAGTCTTTTCAAATGCCATCTTTTCCAAGAGGCTTTCCCTGACCATGTAGGACCAAGTCACCTCACCCCTGCCCTTCCTGTCTCTTGTTGTATTGTCCTAACACCCTTACTACACACCAGATATACACTGAGTCCCCTTGCGCTTTGTGGCCTCGACTGCTCCTTCCCGAAATCTCCCCTGAGTCTCAGGCCATGCTGCACTGGTCAGTCTTCCCGGATCCCCAGGGATCCTGGTGAAATGTCCTGCTCCTCCCAGGGGTGCTGTGTTCTGCTGGGACTCCAAACGATGTGTGTATGAGAATCACCTCTGTGAGCTCTGCCGGAGAAGTCTACTTGGGTACAAAAGCTGCCTACTCCTAAAATGAGTGCTGGTAGCTACTACAGAGACTTGGAAAATGAAGAGGTTACAGCCAAGGCCTTTCCTGAGTCTTGGTTCTCTTAGCTCAGTTATCAGACTTCAAAGGGGCCCAGCTTTATGGACAATCCCAGTGGGCTGTGCTCTTTTTATACCCTTTCTATGGGTGCCCCTCAGTAGGCCCCAGTATTGTGAATACTGGGGAGAGAAATGAGGACTCTCCGGTCTTTTGCTCTGTCCCCTGCTCTCTACCTCCATACCCAGTGGTCTCTGTCCTGGAGCCCCTGACCTCAGATTCCCGCTGCTCCTTGGAGAGGGCGGATGTGTCAGGGCATCAGCTCCTATTCTCAGACTCTCTCTCTAGCAGGGCAGAGACACCCACAGCACCGGCTTCCTCATGCATTTCAGCATGTAGCTTGTTCCCTTTTAAGGTTAAATTGCTCCTGCTATGAAAATGATTAGTTAAATGGGTGTAGGCAGCAGAAAACAGAGGGGGCTGCAAGCATGGACAGCTGAAAATGGTTTTCGCAAATTATTTCCATTAATGTTGAGAATAAGTTCCCAGGACGCTAAGCCTTTGGTGTTCAGAGTTGCCCTAGAAATTAGAAGCAGCATTAACTGCTTCTTCAAATTCTCACGGTACCTGAAAGCCACACCACCCACGAGAGGCCCCTGCAGCTCAAGAGAAGTGCACCCCGGGAGATTCGGGGCACCACAGCAGGAGCTTAATTACAGTCTCCTTCAAAGCTTGGGCTGCTACACCTTAAAGTCTCCAACAAAGCAATGGAGACACGATGGGCTAATGAGGAACCTGCCCCCTGCCTCCTTGCACCTCTCCTCTTGTGGTAGACATCACGATTCTCCTGAAAAGGACAACAGCTCAGCTCAGAACCGGTCGCTCTTGGACCAACTCCAGTTGAACACACAGCCCACACAGCACAAGGGACTCAAGATTGAGGAATGGTGGCGATTGTCTGTTAATCGGCCTTTGTGCTAAGTCAACGGTGAACTGCTGGTGTGCCTGCTGGAAGGAAATTGTACTTATTTTTACTTAAGGGCAAAATAGCCCTTTTCATCCTTGCACAGGAGAAAATCAAAGAAATGAGAAATATTCCAAATGAGTCAATGGAAATAAAAGAATTAAGAGGTACAGGTAGGGGGTAAATGTTTCGCATCTGGTTTAAATGCAATCTCTTATTACAGCCTATTTTAATTATGAATTATTATTCCAGTTATTACGGGCAAAATGGTTGTCAATTGCTAAATTACCACGTTTCAGTCACTCCACTAAGAAGAAATTATTCGAGCCAGCAACACTCGAGCTAATTTTGCCTTTGACTGTCCCTTGATTTTGCTGCTAGTCATGGCAGCAGACTCCATTCTGCTGAGGCAATCTGGGCTCTCCCTTCATGGGAAATGATGTGCTCTCCCAGGACCCCGAGCAGTAGACGCAAAGTCCCATGAAGCATTAGCAAGGGCGGTCTTGCTGACAGTGAGCAGGGTTTTAACTATAAATGTGAAGCAGAGTGCAGACCCCCTTGTCTGGGGGAGCAAAGTGTGTCTCTTCATTCCAAGGGAGGACAGTGTAGACAATGTATTATTCCATTTGCTTTTAGGAAAAAACAAACAGGCACATGCTGCTGTTCCCATCCCGCCTCCAGCTCTCCTCCTTCGTGGTCTCCGCTCAATTCTCTGGAGGACTTCGGGGAGAGAAAGGTCCTGCTGTCTGACCAGGAGCCTGCTTAAGAGGAAGGATGGAGTTTACCCGGGAAGTTGCTGACCTGGAAACAGTGGAATGTTCTCTGGCTGAAAAAGGTGAAGAAAGCTCAAGGAGGAAAATGAATAGAGAGAGTTCTCTCCAAGGTTAAACACATGTAGGTTCAATTCTGATGTGTGCGAGAGCCGGCCTCTCGAAGCCCCGGTCGCTCTCAGGGAATATGGGTACTAACAGCTACTTCAGGGACTTGTCCTGAAACTTCAGGTGACCGTGTACTCGGGGTTCCACATACCTCCCTCTGGAAGGAATAACAGAGACCCAGAGAGGAAAACACGCCATCAACGCCGCACAGCGAATGACCGACGCAGCCTGGAGCAAGGCTCCCTGGAAGGCTGACTCTCTCCGCTGTACTCCCACCTCTCTCTCAGCAACTCAGTGTCACGCTTCAGCTGTGCAAATCCGCGAGGCTCTCTCATTAACAGACAGGCGACGGACACAGGAAGCAGTGTGGACTTAGTGGATTTAGACACACTTAGAATGAGTAAGTGTTGGGAAGTAAGCAACATCCAAAGAACAGTGGATATCCGCAGGAAAAAGAACACAAAATGCAAGGCGGGCCCAGGCTGCAAAGGGTTTTACAGGTCTTGCTGCAAAATAAGAGTTTACTTCTGCAGACAAAGGGAAGTCACTGCAGCTTTTTAACTAATGAACCCTCTTTTCAACAGCCACACCCTGAATCTGCTATGAAGCGTCTTAGAAGAAAAACTAGCCTGAAAGGAAAACCCTCTCAGCAGCTTCATTCCTCATTAAAATTCTCTGTGAAGGCTCCTTCTCAAGCAAGACATGAAATTACTGATCTTTGTTCCATCTTCTCTGATTTGCAGAGAGCTGCCCTTTTGCAATCCACGAACGTGCAATTGTCATGCTGCCATTAAGACTTCCAAAATATTGATTCCAGATGTGAATTCCCATCCTCACCAATTACCTTCAAAAGAAGTGTATCAGAAAAAA
The DNA here is from genome assembly GCA_004026905.1 of Hystrix cristata. Classification (NCBI taxonomy): domain Eukaryota; kingdom Metazoa; phylum Chordata; class Mammalia; order Rodentia; family Hystricidae; genus Hystrix; species Hystrix cristata. Next base: position 103,126 of record PVJO010002267.1, on the reverse strand, counting down.
ACAAAAACATATTTCCCCACCCTTCTTTCCGAATCCAAAGCCATTTACAAATTTAACCTTAGCTTTGGAGTGGCAGCTGGAGTGGCAGCTGGCAAACTTTAGAAGGGGAGAAACTGAGACCTGCCATATGCAAGTAACAAATTGCTTTATCTTGTGGAAGGGGTTCTCCTAATTCCCGTTCACTAAGATCTAGGGGCTCTATGGCTAGTCTGTAGTGGAGGGGATTCCAGTTTGTTTTCTCGTCTGCCTTGTCCCCCAGCTCCTGGGGTTGAAGGATTCTTGTCTCAGCCTTCGGAGTACCGGGGACTACACCATACCAAGGTATCCTACTCTAGCTTCGCTCCCTGGAATCTGAGCAAGTGAGTCCCAGAACTTGTGCTGGAGCCATTGAAAAAAAGTGCCCAGTCTTCATTAGCAAGGTCTGGAGCTGACAGCATCCTTGTTCACCATCCAAGAGGTACGTGCATGAGAATAAAGCCTAAAGGAGAAAATGGAGCTAACAGATGGGGAAAGGGACCGTTTCTTGATGACACCCCCTTGAACTAGCAGTGCCTGGAGCTGGTCAGATTTGTTTCTTGAATTTTCTGGTGTCCGGAGCCCCTCATAGTCTCTCAAAGAACAGCAACGTGGTTGTTTGCATTGCTCGCTGTCATAAGCAAAAGGCACAATGTATTGTGGTCTGTGTAATGGCCTGTAAGTTTGTGTAATTTTGGATAAATTTTAATAAAATCTATTTAAAAAAAGAACAGCAACAATAATCACATTTTTTAAAAATGTAAGCTGCTACCATATAATCAGATTTCAATTACTTGCACTAAATAGTTTTCTTTTCATGATTTTTTCAATCATTTATATTTAATTCCATGCATCAAAAATATTCTTATTTTAACTGTGGTACTCACCACATTTCACTTGGTAAAGAGCCACCAGTGGCTTCTGTATTGGGAAGTGTAGTTCTAGGTTTAGTTCATGAGTTAAATGTTTTATTTTCTTAAAAATCTCCGTTTGATTATAATCTGTACTCAGAGCTGAGAAATTTCTGTTGCTTGGGGTATAGAAATCTAAGGTGCTTTCAGAATTCATTTAGTACCCATGGTGACTAGAGAACTTTCTACCGATTGCTTTTTTGGGGTCCCCTGTGAGAACGGCAGACTGTGCAGAAAGGGCCCACAGGGAGGTGTTGCTAAGGATCCTCTCTACACATGTGAGATAATACTGTGAGAGCGGTGGCTAAGAGGAAGAACAGAGCTCCGCCCCAAACAAGATGAGAAGTAATGAAGGTAATCGGTAGACACAGCATGAAGACAAGGAGCGTGAACCCACAGACAAGTTCAGAAGGGCCCAAGAACAAGGAGACAACCATCCCCAGGATCAGGCATCCTGCCAGCCAAGACTGGAGTCTGGCTTCTTCATGAAGCAAAGGGAGCCATGAGGGCTGTAGAGCTGAGAAAGTCTCAGTCTGCTCGGTCTTTCCAGAGTATCAGCCACCATCAGTGCGTAAACACAGTACCGGAGAAGCTCTTCAGGCACACACTCCTGCCTTGGGTTTGTCCTGCTGCAGCTTCTGTGTCAGACTGGAAGGCTTCATGAGTAAGACTTTGTCTTGCAAACCACTGAATCACCTCCAGTACCTGGCACGGAGCTGACCCAACAATATCATTTGCATAAGTAATTACACCTTATATGCATAAAGGTGATCCAAAGCTGTGGTGAATGCTTCAATTTCAAGAAAACGTATTATAGTAAAAGACATATTGCCAAGGACAGTGAAGTAAGTGTGTTTAAAGTGAGGGGGACTATGTGGCGATTTTAGTATATTGAGGCGGGTGAATGGCAAAGTGTCTTTTACTGTTATAACTTCTTTAAATTTAAACATTCACCATATTTTTATTATACTACATGCATAGTGTCATGTCATTTTCAAAGCACATTCCCTCACCAGCTCTCGTCTATCAGAGAGTTTTCTCTCCTCATGCAAATGATAGGTTAGGAGCTAAGGTGACCACTCGAGGGCTCGCCAAGGTCAGCTAATCCTGAGCATAATGACTGCTGTCCACCACACTGTCTCATCCTTTCCCACCTGACCCACTTTGACCTAGGGAAGTAAGGCCAGGCGAGAGTTCTGGGGCCAAGAAGTAGTAAGTAGCCAAAATGTCACTTCCTCCAATTGGCCATAGATACCTCTACAGTTCTTTCTAGTACAACCCAGGACTTCCCTTTTATGGCATTGTCCAATTTCAAATAACCTACTTATTGGTACATTTGTCTATATCTGTCTCTTCCACATTAGACTATATGTGTTAGAAAAGTAGAGACTCTAGAAAAGTAGAGAGCTTTTTATTTTTAACCACTAAACAAGCAGCACGTGGCATACAGTAAGTGCTCAACTCATTGAAAACTCAAATAAATGGACGAATAATGGCATGTAGATGGAACTCGGGATCTTGGCCTCAACATCTCAAGGTTCCCTCTAGCAGCACACATCTATAGATATGTCGACAGTGGTGAGGTTCAGACCTAGGCAGAGAAGAGCAAATCTGATGACCTCACCATTCCCACCCTTATCCTGGCACCTGTCCATCACATCCCCCTAGAGGCTGACCCACCAGGATGTCAGAACTCCGAGCATGATGGCACCTGTGGCTGCCCGTGGTGTACCACATCTTCCTGGCCAATTAGATAGACATGCACAGGGTGAGATTGAAGCTTCTGAGCTCACGCCTGCTTGTTCGGTTCACACCCTTCTCTGGCTCTCCGTATAATCTGCAATGCGTGTGTTTGTATATTCCAGTGTTGTGAATCTTGAGCCATAGAAGAGGGTACAGCTTTTGATCTGCTCATGATGGAAGGTGAAATGAAAAGATGAAACAATGCAAAGAAATCATGAGACAGAGGAATGGGCCAGGAGAGGAGTTATGACCAACAGGCAGAGCATGCTTCACACTGCTGCCTGCTGTCTCTCTCAAAGGCAAGTACGATGCTGCCTCTTTCTTGCTTAAAGCCCTGCGAGGGCCCCCACAGCCCGCAGCAGAATGTCTCAGCCACTCTTGGGATGCAACCGTATGCTGAGCCCACCTATGAGGAGGACAGCAGGAGATTCGTTGTTAATGGAAATTAAACTTTAGAAATGAGACCACGATTCTCTCTTACTCTGTGTTCCTGAGTTGGACAGAAGACAGGGATAAGCCCTGGTGTCAGGGTGCTGTGTCAGACTCCAACATGACCAGGGCAAGTACAGTACATGCGAACAGCGCTGTCATGATGTGGCTGCAGATGAAGCTGAGACTCCCGACCCAGAGGATGGATCTCTGAGTCCTCAGCAAGGGTACAAGACTCTGGTCTCCAACACCTGTACCCTGCCCTCCTCAGCTCTCTCCAGGAAATCTAGCTCCTCTGGTCTCGTCCACTCTCCCTTCCTCTCAGGCCTTTGCTTGCACTGCGTCTAGCATCTAGAAATCTCTGTTCCCCTCTTTTGCTTGCTCATACTTCAAGACTCAGCCCTGGAACCTTCCAGAACGCTGTCTCCTGGCTCCATTGATTCCTCACAATCCATGTTATTCTCCAATATGTTTGCTCACTCATCCTCGGCCTCATCCGTGGGCTCTTCCTTCTGTATCCCACCTGCCAGTTTTGAACAGCCCTGGAACTCACTCCTGACCCTTCTAAATCTATACTCCCTAGAAGCTCCTGGGTAATGTCACGTCTTCTGTCACAACAACTTCCATTGTAAATCTCTAAGAATCAACTTTCTCCGGAAATCTGCTTTCCCATATGCAGGCACAGGTGGTTAATGACCCTTGGAAGTGTGGTCAGGTCGAATTGAGTTGTGCTCGGCTGAAAACACACCAGTGTTTGAGTAGCATGGAAAGGTGTAAAATGTCTCACCAGCTGTTTTATACTGATTGCATGCTGCGACTATAATATTTTAGATATACGAAACATACATATATTGATGTTACATGTTTTCTTCTTACCCTTTTGAGGTGGCTTCTAGTGAATTTAAGAATCACATATGTAGCTCACATTTGGGACTCACATTTTATTCCCATGGGGCAGTGCTGACACAGAAAACCACTCTCGCCTCTTCCGTCTGCCCAACATCCCCACTCAGCTGTCCAGGAGAAAACTCATTTTCAATAGTATCCAACAGAATTCTTAATTGCTCCCCCACCATACCCCACACTCATTTTTCCCTTAGTTTTCTACTTCTCGGTAAATATTACTACGGTTGCTTAATTAAAAGCCCAATGATTAAATCCTTGAGTCTTCTCTTGTCTTCACTCCCTATACCCAATTCATCTGCGACTTTTCATGGTTCTTTCTCCAGGACACTTCCTCAGTCTGGGCAGTTGTCTCCCATCCCACCACACTAACCCCAAGCACCACTGTCCCTCCACTGGCCATGGCAGGAGCCCAAAGACTTGGCTCTCACTTCCGCCTCTTGGCCTCGGCCTAGTAGCCAGCGTAGTCTTTTTCCAACTCTAACGAGGCCAACTCTGACAAAAGCCCTCAATATCTTCCCATTGTACTTAAAACCCAAGTCCTGTTCACAGACTCCAAGGCCACACAAGACTTGGCGGGCTGACCGCTGCCCACCTCTTTGATGCTCTTGTCCTTCTCTTCCATTCCCCCCACGTGTGGCATTTTTCACACACACACTTCAAGCTCATACTGCCACAAGCCTTTTGCACTTGACATTCCCTCTGCCTGAAATAGGTTTCTCTCCTCTCTTCAGCACAACATGACACCTGATGCTTGGGGTCTCCTGGATGCTCCATTTAAATAGTAGCTGCCCTACCGTTTCAGTCACAGCCCTCCACTGTCACCTTCCGAGGCTATACCACTCTCTGAAGTTATCCTGTTTGTCATTACTGAGCTTAATACTTATTCACTGAAGGCTGCCCTATGTTATTTTTTCTACCCCAGGCTTCCGCATCATCCTGGATGACATCAGCACCCGCTGGCATCCCACAGAAGGATCTTAATTCAGCTTCTTGACCTCGCTATTCACAGTGGTCTTTCCTTCCCCTCCACTCCATGCTCAGTCACTCTCTGAAGTTATGTATTTATGTACCTGTTGCCCACCTCTGCTCTGGAAGGGAAACTCCCCAACTGCAGCAGCCCTATCTGCCATACCTACTGTAGTAGTTTCAGGCTCCGGAGCTATTTTGACCACAGGAAGCTTTCATGAACATTTGTTTAATGAAGAAATGCACACAGAAATGCTGTGCACCCATCCTTTGAATCCCCTAAATACTTATGATTGTCTCCATCTTGGTAATTGCCATTATGAGCCTCTTTACTAGTCTAGATCCCAGCTAATCACTCTGAACTAACAGAATGAGCATTCTTATTACTTATTACATCTTTTAGCACCGACTACAGGGACAGGCACACAAAGGGGGCTTGGTGGATTCATGTTAAACCCACTCTCTGAAGTTATTTACTGGGAGCTCTTAATAAGTACGTTTCTCAGAAATAGTGGTTACAGAAGACAAGCTCTCTCGGGCTTGTCGCAGGCTGAAGTTGACACTCTACACAATGTGTTCTGTGTGTACACAGAGGCAGGAAAAGCTGTATCTGAAGAAAAAAGGCAGAATAAGTGTATGCACAAAAGCTGCCTGCATTCTGGACACTTTTCCCTCCTGGGATGACCTCGTTTAAGGTCCAGCAGCATTCCACCCTCAGAGTTCAGGAAGTAACTCTATTTCCTTATAATAAATTCCTCTTTCTTGTTCTTACCAGTGCCAGTGGATATCTGTTTTTTGCAGCCACAAACACGTACTGATGCAGGCACCCAGCAGGAAGGAGGATCCGGGCAGCTCCTGCTTCCCTTGCTACTGGCCGCCTGAGGTTTATAAAATGCAATGGTTCTGCAGGATGAGCTCAGCCCGAGAACATGAAAATTAGCCCCTCTTTGCAAAAATGCCAGTTCCTTCCCTGAAAGGAGAATAGGTGCTTACCTCTCCTTTGATTGTCCAGTGGTTTGATGACCCACGCAAGAGTTCCTTGAGTTTGGGGGGACATTGATATGAAAAATGTATGTATAGTTTAGTTTATGCAGTAAGCAGCTTCCCAAAAACTATGCGAATCACATTTTTTTAAAACCCAGTTCCATTTCCCCACTGACTATGGCTATCTGCTCAAAGATGCTTTCTCTTCCATTCTGATTTATCTCCAATTGGCAGCAGCAAACTATAACCCTAGCTTCACACTTCCCTCCTTTCCCAAGCGGCTCATCAATCAATCAGCAGAATTTCCATTCAGAGCCTATTATGTGTAAGATATTGTTCATGATCTGTAGAGAGAATAGGGAATGCACCGAATGCACCAGGGGACGCTGCTATCTATGAATCCTCTATAAAACCATGTGAATAGGCACCCTCTTATTTATCTCTTCTGTAAATTCAGATTTTCTTCTATCAGGTTTTCCTGAAGAGGTACCCATGTGTACTGAGCAGCCTATCTAGGTTACCATAGAAATGGAGAGGCATAAAAGGATGTTTAGAAACGTAAGTACTTCCATAAATCCTCAACAATAGCAATCGCAATTGTTTAGAGCAATAATTGAGAGTATTCATGGTGTGTTTCGAAGAAAAAGCACAAATAACTCACCAATCTGCAACTCCTGGCAAAACAAAAGCAAACTAGGAAAAAGTTAATAATGTCCTTTAAAAGCAAGTTGTGTCAGGCCAAACTAATTTTCCTCTGTGACAGAAGATAGACTCATACCACCGAGGGGACCCCGCATCACTACCAACCTCTCCTAGAATGCTCCCATGCCCCATCTTGTTAGCATCTAAGAGGCTTCGTGACCCACCTCAGCAGCTCCTGCTTAGCTTCAGAGGAAAATATCTGGATTATTTTCAGATATTCATGATCTACCTGATCCCACGAAGGACTCTGAGCCACCTTGTAAAAGACCACGAAGCACCGAAAGGTAAATACTAAAAAGGAGAAACATCAAAGAAGGCATACTTGACAATTTTTTGTTTGTTTGTTTCCAAATAACAGAAATGATCTCAAGCCTGCTTAATCAAGGCACAGGGAGAGGGGGAGGAGAAATTTGCAATATGATATACTTAAGATTTAATAACTGGAATAATCCAAAATCAAGAAAGTAACTGGGTCCCAGGAAGGACAGCAGCCAACATAAAAGCCTTTTTCTGGACCCCAGGCAGTACCGGCTACCTGCCCTTCAGCTCTTTCTCGCGCGCATCTGCTTCTCTGTCCTTTGTCAGAAAACCGGCTTTCCTGCTGCCCAGCACACAGTCACCTCCAGTCCCAAAGTCTACTTTAGGCTCAAGCCGCCTGGAGAGACGCTGACTCTCTCTTGATCCAACCCAGACTCCCAGGAAAAACAGCACTGCAGCAGCTTGTCAGGATGGCTGCCGTTTACCCAGTAATCACGGCAGCTGACTCTGCAGGTAGGAACCTTAGTCAGCTCAGGCTGCCTTAACCAAATGCCAGATTGAGTGGCTAAAACATAGGAGGGGCCAAAAATAGGAGTTTATGACTCACACTTGTGGAGACTAAAAGTCCAAGATAAAGGCACCAGCAAGATCACCATCTGATGGGGCCTCTCTTGGGTTGCAAGTGTGTCCTCTCATGGCCTCTCCTGGTTGCACGGAGGTGGAGAAAAAGAGGAAGCAAGCTCTCTTGTGTCTCTTCCTGTAATCCCATCATGAGGCCCCCACCCTCAAGACCTCAGCTAAAGCAACTTTCCTCCTAAAGACCTTCTCTCCAAGTACCATCCTGTCGGAGCTAAAGATCTTGAAATGTGAATGTTGGGGTACACAGTTTCATCCACAGCAGTAGGCAACAGTACTTGAAAAAGCAATTTGGGGTTCCCCCATCAGGGATGAAGAGGAGCAGCTGACATGATCTGGGCTGCATTTCCAAATGTATCCATTACAAAACTGAAGTAAAATGACCAAGCAGAATGCATGGAAATAGACAATAACACCCATCCACTTCTAAACAGACCGAGCTCTAACAGCCAAAGTACAGTGAGAAACCAGAAGTTTCAAAAGTGTCTCAAAGTGACTGATGCAAAAACAACCAGTTTCACAACCCAGCCTTGCCCAATAATGTGATCCGGAAGGAATTCCTCCACTAGATCCACATTATGGGTCTCTGCCATGTACAGGTCAATGTCTTCAACAGCATCTTGAGGAAATGTGCCACTTTAACTTTCACTATAGGTGCTTCATCTCATGGTCCTCAATATGGATGAGGGTATCCTGCCAAATCTCAAACCACCAGAACCCAAATCTACTATTATTCCCACCTTACAAATGAGCATGGTGAGGCACAGAGAAGTTATTTAACCTTCCCAAGGTTTGCAGGCAGTGAGTAGCAGAGGAGATATTCAAAGCCACACATGCAGGCACCAGAGAGCACATTCCATCCTCTCCAGAAATCAGGGAACTGCTTTTCCGGGTCTTCCGAAGTGAGAATTAGGATGTGCTTGTTCTCCTAAGCATTTTTCCTATTGGGATGGATGGACCAGAAGGTTCAGGACCTGGACCAGACAGAAGGTTGACAGGACATAGAAGAGACAGCAAGTGCAGGCTAAGATCCATCACATAGGCGCAGCCTGTGTATAGCTATCATCCAAGACAGACTGGATCTGGTATCCTGGGTTGGGCACAAAGTTAGGCCAGAGCTGATTTTCAGACTGTGAATGTCACAGCCAGAGTCAAAAAACCAAACTATTGAAAGTAAAATGAGTTTTAAGGGCTTGGGCAGAAATCAGATATTAAGACACAGGGTGGAAAATACAAGCCCCACAATGCAACAAGCAGGTACTGGGTGGTGGTATAACACAGAGACTGGAAAAAGTCGTACAGGAGTGTAGCTGCTGGAACCTTTAATCAAGTACCCTGAACTTGGAAAGAGGTCATCACAGGCAGCTGGAGTCTCACATCAGAAACTCCAGTGGCCAGCGGCCAGCACCAAAGCAGCAAGACACAGAACTTCCAGCATGATGTAGGAGTATGGTGGGAAATATGGCTAGTGTGACCTAAAGAAGACCCAACCACTATAGAGACTGGACAGCAGGCAAGTTATGCAGAAGGACTTGGGCACTAAGGAGCAGGAAAGACCAGCCAGGAACCAGAGCCTGAGCATGTACCGGCCCCTGGTACAGTGGTGCACCATGGCCTCTGGCTACTGGAAAGATTATGTCCAAGTCTTAGCCCCCAGTAAATGTGACCTTGTTTGGAAAGAGGTCTTTGCAGACATAATTAAGGATCTCCGGATGAGCTCAGACTGGATTTAGGATGAGTCATGAATATAATAACTGATGTTTAAGAAAAAGAAGAGGAAGATTTGATGCACACAACAACACAGAGGGAAGTAAGCCATGTGAAAATGAAGGCAGAGGCTGAGGACACACAGCTACAAACCAAGGAAACCAAAGATTGCCAGAAGCAAGGAGAGAGTCAGGGGGCAGACTCTCCTTCAAAGTCTCCAAAGAAACCCAGCCTACAGACAATGTGGCATTGGACATTTTTGTCTCCACAACACAGAGAAATTAAATGTATGCTATTTTAAATCACATTGTGTGGTAATATGTCATAACAGTATTAAGCAGCTAATATGGAGGGATATTGATTTCATCACATGGACCAACTCCACTGATTGGCAGTGCCAGCTCAGAGCACCCTGTTTAGTATTCTAAGGTCATTCAGGCACACGATCAGATGTGCAGCAATCAATTGCTGATGCCTGCTATGGACACAGAACAGGGATGGTAGCACATGAGTCATGGAGCTCAGTAGTAAAATAAAGAGGTGAGTGTTAAGGAAACATGGTTTCTGTCCTCAACAACCTTAGAGTCCAGCACCACTCAGATCAAGTCTAACACTGAGGTTTACGTGACCTTCCTAATGAATAAAATCAATATTAATCACAATAGTTTTAACATGATGAAGATGTCAGAAAGAATTGGTCACCAAAACAAAAAGTTGCACAAAGAGGCAAGAAATATGGGATAGAAGCCAAGTTAGACACTCCACTTGATGTTAAATTCCATGGTGTTCAAGGAAACTTAAGATTTAATCTGTAGCCTTTACTAAATGTAAGTACAGTTTAAAAAAAAAAAGAAAACTTAAAAAAAACTCTCAGAGATTACAGTTGATGTCAAACATCTGGGTATTCCTTAATAATTATTAGTTTAGCCTACACCATCTTCCAAGATGAGGGGCCATATACACTTACTCCCTACAGGATAAAAAGGGGGTTCTCTCTTATGAATTGAAAACCATCTTTTCCCCCTACGCACAGCTCTGGAACTGGGTCTTCTGGGTATAAAATTGTGTCTGGCATTCTCTTCTAAAACCACGCCTCCCTGCTTCTTCAAGAGTCATGGAACAGTCCTCTTTATTGTTCACCCCAAGAAAACGCTGCACCTTCTTTGATCTCATTGGCCATCGTCTCTGCAGTCTCCTTTCAGTGATTTGATCTCCTACAAAACTCATTCTCAGAGCGGCAAACAATCACTAGTTACATCACCAGCTATAACTCAGGAGTCAAAGTGGAAAAGTGCAGATCAGAGGCACTATATTCACCGCACACCTCTGAACCTTCCCTCCTGCTGATTCCTCGGCCTGAAATCTTTCCTCCACCAGCTTTCCCCATCTCTTTCCCACCATTCTTCAACGTCTGACCCAGACACCAGCTTTTCTCAGACACTTCACCTGCTCTCGGCACAACTCACTCCTCGTGACACCATAGAAATGGTTCCTTTCCCTCAGAAACAGCATGCTACACTGCACTGAGGGTCCTTGTTGTGTCTGTGTCTTCTACTGAATGATGAGACCCCTGTGACCCATCCATCATTCACCTGTCACCCCAGTTTCTAGCAATGTACCTGGAAAATCTGGAATGTTCAATAAGGCTGAGCAAGTAAGTGAATAGTTTAAGAATAGCTCTAATGATATGCTAGTGCCTCCCAAAGATAGACTGAGAGCCCTTTGTATGTTTTTCTAGGTAAAAATATCACGGCATCTGTCATAGGTAAGCTTAATTATCTGTTTCACAGGTTAAGAGATTCCTGTAAATGTGATTGGATTAATCCACCGACGCTCATAGCTGAACGTGCTGGTAGGCAGTGAGGCCACGTTGGAGGAGGTGGGTCACAGTGGGCACACCTTCAGAACGCCTCTCTCATCCCTGGGCTCATCCTCCGTGCCCTACTTCCTGGCAGCCATGAACTAAGCAGCTTTGCTCCATCACACCCTTCTGCCGTGATGTTCTCCCACAGACTGAAACTGTGAGCCAAATAAATCGTTTTTTCCTTTGCGTTGTGAGTGGCAGGTATTTTGCCCAGCAATGGGACAGCTGCTCAATGTAGTATCCATCTTCCTTCCACTCATAGTTGCCCTCATCTACCAGTCTCTGCTATTTCTCTTCATTCAACCTACCCCAGACTTGGCCATCATCCTGTGTGATTTCAACACCCACATAGATGACTTTACAAATGGCCTCCACTTTGTTTCTTGATTTATTTCCAATGGTCTTCTCTGCCCCCCTCACACACACACTTCCGAAAGTCCATTACCTGTAAACATTGTAGTTATAGACTCACCGATGTAAGAGCTTTCAGCCACAGTCTCTTCTTCCACCTTGTCTTTCGGGTACTCTCACTCTGACAGTTTTTTGAGCTCTAGCTTCTCTCAGGTCATCATCCTTCTCCTTGCTTTGCTAACTAACTCGACTTAAAAGTTCTTGCTTCTTGGTTTTAATAATATTTATGTCAGTACCCCAAGCTGTCTGACCTATGTATTACTTTGTCTTTGCGTCAGCCAGGTGAAACCCAAGAGTGAGAAAAGCCAGCTGGTCGCCCGGTCCATTTCTCCGCCTTTGCAGGGAAGGCCGATTAGGCAGCTCCGTGCCTCTGCACATTCCTGACCTCAGCCGCACATAAGCCCACATCTGCACCAGGCAAACCTACTAAGTAGTTCTTGTATTGTCTATTGGAATGTTTTCCAAACTTTACTCTCTCCAGCTCCTGCTCCCCTCCCGCACTCTTCTTCCTCATTGCATGATGTTACCTCCCACTTCAGAGAGAAAACAAATGCTGTCTTACAGAAAACACCCGCAACCAACCACACAGAGATTTTCCTGCCAGGGAAACCACCACTTGCTCCTTCACTCCTGTAACAGGACTGTAGCCCTCACAATTGTCCTTTCACTGAGCTTCAGATGCCACCTTCAGAATCTCTTGCTACAATTTATCCTTTCATTATACTATTCACATACTCTCTGATTGACCTTTCTCTGCTTTTGAAGCATTTGCCCACTTTCAGACCTGAGTGCAGTCCAGTTCCGACGCCACCCGCTTCATCTCCTTTGTAACTAAACCTCAAGGAAAATCAATCTTCACCCGCTGATGTCATGTCTTCACTTCCCGTGTGCCCCACAGCCATTCACACCTGAACTGGACACTCATCGCTCTGCCTTGGAAGCCCTTGATAACGTCCCTGACGAGTTCCATGAGCCCACATTCTGTGGACACTTCTCAGGCTTCACCTTAATCACCTTTCAATATCATTTGAACCCTCCTTGTTCCTTCCCTTGGGTTTTCCTGATCTAACACCTACTTGATTCTATTTCTTCCTCTCTGATCTCACCATCTCTGTCTTGTTTGCTGGTTTTCACCCTTCTCCAGTTCATAAATCTTCGAAATCTAGTCCCGAGCATTCCTTTTCTTCTCAGTTAACACCGCCTCCCCTGGCCACAACTTCAGTTACCTCCAACACAAGAGTCACTCAATTATAAAACCAGCCTAGACCTCTCTTTTGAGTCCCAGGTATTTATACAAAGCTGCTTAATTGATACCCCCCTTGGGTGTCACCAGAACACCTCACACTTAAGATCTCTAAAACTGAATGGTGCTTTTCCCTACCACCCCTCAATATTGGTCTCTTCCAAGAACTCTATCTCGGGTAGAAACACAATAAACCACCCTTTTGATTTGGCCAAAAACTTTAGTGTTAGGATGCTAACACCCATGTCTCCCTCAGTTACCATATTCAATATATCACCAATAAATCTATTGGCTTTAATCTCCTATTATCTTTTCTTGAAATGTCTACTTTTCTCGATTGCCATCAGTATCCTAATCCCTCTCATTCCTGGAATAGTAGAGAAACCTTGTACTCTGAAACTGGTCTTCCATACTACAGCCACAGTGATTGTTTTTTTCCCAAATGCAAATCTGATCACATATCCCATATATCCCTCCATACTGCATGGCCCCAAGCCTACAGGGAGACATTTATTTCCCACCCCTGGGTTAATGTAGGGAGGGAGGGGAAAGAAGAGAGCAAAAGAGAGATGTGTGCAACAAAATCAATAGTGGGCTCCTCGAGGCATTTCCTATGTCTTATTCATCTCTATAACCCTCAGTGGTGCCTAGAAAAGATTTATGGAAATGAATAAACTCAACTGAATTAGGTCAAAGTCATTCATTTTTCACAGAAGAAAATTCAGAAGGTCTGGTGCCTCCTTAAACATCAGATTGTTCCCACTACTTAATACATGAGACAAAAGTTGACATGTTGTCAAGCTGCTCAGTAGTCCCTAAACCATGGCCAAATCTGCTCTGTGATGGCTTTGAGTGATTAAATGATGCAGAATCCATGCCAAGTAGGGGTAACATGAAGAAAAGCATCAAGAATATGGGCAGTGGGCAGCTTGGAGTGGGGAGTGGTGACCCTTCTGGACAGCAGGGAAGGAGGCCAGAGAACAAGGACCAATACTGTGCTGGTAGCATTTCCACTTGGCTTCCCAGCGCAGCCTCCTCTTCTCTGATGACTTTATGAGCCCTACCCAGAGCATGCACACTTCTTGGCAGCAGATGGCACCGGTAATAAGCCACAGTGGTGAGCTCAACACTGACAGGTGGCAGAGAAGCAGACTCTTCTCCCCAGTAAAAAGAAAATTTGTCTTGGAGATGAAGCAAATAGATGGAAACCACGCAGAGACACATCTTCTTCAGTGAGGCACAAATCGTCCAAAGCAGCTTCTAATGACTTTACCCACAGACCAAGAGGACACAGAGAAGGAGTCTTTGTGGATGTGGCCAAGCTTCTACTACTGAAGCGTGTCCATGGACCTGGTTCCGAGGTTCTCTCTGATGACTGGCATCCAACTAAAGACTGCAGATGGAAGACAGGAGACCTAAGACCTGCAGATGGTCAAGATGGTCATCATCTCCTTGGCGACACCTCCTCACATGGCTCTTACAGCACCCCAAGAACACTTGTCTCTGAACTTCCACAGTGTTTTCTAAGAGCCCTGTAAATATCTGTCCTCGCACTGATCCATGAGGTCTTGGGGACAGGTGCTTTGTCTTACTCAGTAGTGAGCTTTCACTGTTTCTTAGTTCCCAGCAAAATGTCTGGTACTTAGTAGGAATTTTGGTATAATGAAAAGGAGAAACTTTAACAAGATCTTGGATTTGAATATTTCCTTTCACACAGTCTTACTCAAGGCATTCAAACTCTTTGGACTTTTTTTTATGTATAAACTGTACACCTTCTCTTAAGAGTAAATACAAGAATTAAAATTAGTACAGAATGGGTAAAACTTCAAGCAAGATGCCTACACAAAGTATGAGGTAGAATTTGTTGACTGGCTCCCAAGAACTAACTTCCTGCCTCACCCCACTTGAAATATTTGGGAATAAGTGAGATTGCCTTAGTTCAGAAATCAATTAGGTATTTGATCTTTAGTGAGACAATCAACACAGAGAGCACCTACTACATACCTAGCACTCTGCTAGGAACGTTCGCCGTCACAATCCTGTGGGTTGGCCATTATTATCCAATACTACAGATGAGTAGACTAAGGCTTGAAAATTTCGTATGACTTTTCCAAGACAGAACAGTTAGAGAATGTCAAAACTCAAGCACGACCTTTGATCTCTGAGACTCTAGAGGACCCTTACATGACAAAGAGAGATGTGATCAAGAATAAGAAGGCCACTAATGTCAGAGCCAGTCCCAAAGGCAAAGCGGCTGGATTGCAGCCAGCCAACACAAGCCCAAAGTCCACATGTACAAACCCTTCTGAACAAAACAAAGAGCATAATCATGGGGCTGACACTCGCTCCTCCTTGAAATCTCCTAAAATGTTTGTCTAGGATATGTCAAGAAACATGAATAAATTGCCTATTTTCATCCACTGGGTTTTCTATCTAAATCCACACACGGACATTTAAGTCTCCAGCTTAAATACATCAAAGGCTCCCTGCAACCAAAGCCCAGTCCTTTCATGGCGCTGCTCCGTTCACTGATTGCATCTTCAGACAGTTCCTACCTCTCCATTTGTACGTTACCAGCCCTGCACAGCTTGAATTTCTCCAAATACACCATGCTGTCTCTGCTGTTCTTACTCCCTTTATCTGACTAATCCTACCTATCTGTCAAGATTCAATTTGGGCCTCTACTCCTCTGGGAAATCTTCCCTGACTTTCCCTGTAAAGTTTAACTTCTGAATTTCTCTTTCTATCCCTAAAATTGCCATAGTGTTTTATAAATATCTACTTACATATTTTTCTCCTAATTCTGACTGTGAGCTCTTTGGGAACAGAGAATTCACATTCACCAGCCACAGCTTACATATAAAAAGAGCTCAGAAATATTTTTTAATAAAGAACCACAGCTGTAGTCCCATAAAGAGCCAAGCACCCCAGGAAAAGCATAATAATGGTAGACATAGAGCACTTATATATTTGTCCAAGCCAGTAGAATGTACAGCACCAAGAATGAGTCCTAATGTGAACTGTGGACTTTGGGTGATAGCAATGTGTCAGTGTAAGTTCATCAATTGTAAGAAATCTACCGCTTTCATGGGAGATGTTCATAATGAGAAGGGTACGCATGTGCGGGGGCAGAAGATATAAGGGAGATCTCTGTTCCTTCCTCTAAATTTTGCTGTGAACCAATAAAAAGAATGGGAAAACAAATGAAAACTAAAAAGAGTAGGGAAAAAAAATCACCACTGTGCTCCCATTAAGAGATAAGCACCCCAGGAAATGTACAAGAAGCAGAATAATAGAAAGACCCAAAATAAATAGAGAGCAATTCCATGGTAATGGGCTGGGTGACACGAACTCCATGTGGCCAAATGAACTCAAAGTGTTTGACGAGCAGAACACGGCAGGGAAGGCTGCAGGAAGCACTGAGCATTTATCTGCCACCCAGCTGAACAGTCTCGTGAAAGGGGTCCCACTCTGGCCCACTGATCAAGGCTGTGAAGTACAAACTGCCCCCAGGAACTCACATCAGAGAGGGAAATCCCAGTCTGAGAGGAAGTCCTCATTCACCAATCAGTCGTCATGGAGATATGATGGGACTAATGGCACCAACCATGACAAAAAAAAAAAAAGAAAGGAAAGAAAACCGATCGACATGGCGGTTTCTTATAGCTAAGTCTTGTCAGGCAAAGGTGAGGTCAGCATCTTAGGAACCAAACTCCACATCTGTGCAATGGGTATAATAGTAGCCAGATGTGATGTGTATTCAACATCACATGTATGGTACATTGATGGACAATAACTACTCAGCAATCACTTTTCCGTCTGCTCCTTCTTTCTCAGGGAGCTGAAATCCCCTCACAAATGTCTTGAATTTGGGAGTGAGGAGACAAGTAAAAATTGTTTCTCCAGTGAAGACTCCACAGGCATATTTGTTTTCTCTGAAATGCCTCTCTTATTTAATCCCTGATATTATTCTACTGCGTCCATTACAGCAAATACTCTTAAGAAGAAAACCTTGAATACAGAAATAAATTGCACTCACAGATCATGTCTTAGAATGGGCATCATTAGTGTTTCACTGGCAAAGCCAGATACACAGAAGATAGATGAGCCCACGGGAAAAAGCCAAATCGGATTTTGAAGAGGCTTTGACTTGCTTCCCTTTTTCTTTTTCTTGCTGGCAAAGGCAAAGCAAATATTAAATGGTTCCAAATATGAATTTCATGCCTTTGCAACAACCTATCGGTCCTGAGATGATCAGCTCCATGGTCCCTTCTTTCCTTCCCAACAGATACTCAAGATGAAAGCATGAGACAGAAACAACTCTTCATATTTCAACAAGTAACATTAACGTTTGCAAATGCCCGCTGCCCTGTACCTAGAACTGAAAACCAACTACAGTGCTTGTTTCCTTCAGACTAGAATCATATTGTTCATAAATTATTTAGCACCCTTTCCTTGCTTTACTTTGAAAGGCAGCACTGCCAAACTATTCCAAATGATCAAGGGATTCAGACAAAAGGACCACGAAACAGGACAGCAACCAAAAATAGAAATTAAATCCATTTATCCTATTTTACCTGACAAAGGACTTATGCTGGATGCCGTGATTTTTACCTACATGGAAGAAAAATGGAGAACAAAACAAGGCATGAGCTCCAGGGCCCCCAGTCTTTCTGCTGACCCCACGGCACCTCCCCTGCCCCCCTGGTCCCCAGGGCCCAATGAGTCCTCTCCCACTTTTAGGACAGGCGTGTTACAAAATGCCAAGAATTCAGACAGGGCTCCTGAGCTCCCCGCTGCAGGGTGTGGGCCAACACTGGCAGAAACCAGAAGGCAAGAGCGAGGCAGAACAAAACAGGACGTGCAGGAAAGGACCTGGCTAACCAGAAAGCAAGTAATCGCACAGAATTTTCCCAGGAACGTCCCAGAGGGCCATGTTTGATCATCTGTAACGAAGTCTGGGTTGAAGTAGCAGGCATGGTCATGAGACTTACATTTACTTAAAGATAAAGATCTCCATTCCTGGATGCCCTTCCACCACTGGTGGCCATGGGGTAGATCTTCAAACAACTGGTCTCCTACCCATTTCGGTGGACTAACTAGACTTGCTAGTCCAAGTTTGAGCACAGGTTACAGAATTTTCCTTTCCAAATTCCATAACAAGAACCAGGGCACCCAGTAACTGTCTACTCTTTGGGATTATCAGTTACTAAAGAACAACATCAAAGTTATAGTCCTATACATTAAGGCACACAAAGTTATAGTCCTATACATTAAGGCACACGTGCATACACCTTTGAAATTTTAACTCTACCTATTGATCAATGAGATGTGCATATAAAGTAGTCCTCCCTTATTCATGGTGTCTTGTTTTCCATCATCTGCTGCCAGCTGCGGTCCAAGAACATTAATATTTGTCTCGATTCATCAGAGACAGAAAGCACATTCACACTGTTTCCAATACAGGATATTATTATTATGCTATTTTATTATTAGTTATTACTGTTCACTTTCTGTGCCTAATTTATAAATTAAACATTATCATGGGTGTCCATGTGTAGGAAAAAATATATATGGGTATATGATTACGATTTATTTCTATCCTTAGTTTTAGGCATCCAGTGGGGTCATGGAGCACATCCCCTTCTGATTGGGACAACTATTGAATTTGCATTCTAAACACTGGCCGCAATTACAAAGTCCACCCTTAACCATGGAAGATACATTCTGAGATCCCCAGTAGATGTCTGAAACTATAGGTAGTATCAATCCTATATATTACTTAACATAATCACCACAATACTGCAGCATTCAGTCTGATAACAAATACAGCAGCTAATAAGTGACTAACGAGCGGGCAGCATACATAGTGTGGATACTTTGAACAGAGGGATGATTCGCATCCAGGGATGAAGCACGGCAGCACAAAAGCTCAACATATTACTAAGAATGGTGTGCAACTTAAAACCAACGAATTATTTCTAGAATTTTCCTTTTAATATTTTTTTTGGATCTCAGTTGACGGTGAGTGGAAGCCAAACTAAGGATGACAGGGGACTACTGTAAACACAGAAATGCAACAGACCTCAGACAACTTTGTCTCCAAGCTGTAGGTACAGTTTAAGAAGCAAAAGAATCTGCCCCCTTAGTGGCCACACCAATAGACTCTAGTGTGTAGCTCCTGATTGCCCCAAAATCCCCCCAGAAATCTAAGGACGGATGTAGTCTGTTTAGAGAAAGAGACCTGTGGGTAGGAGCTTACTAAACTCTCAGCTCTTCAGAGCTGGAGAAGCAGTGATCCTACCCGCCGCAAGTCAGACAGGCAGCCAGAGGAGAGTCACCAGTCAAAAGTGCAGGTTACAGTGGGTGCCAGGAGCCAGTCAAAAGTGCAGGTTACCAGTCAAAAGTGCAGGTTACAGTGGGTGCCAGGAGCCAGGGGAATAGAACATAGCAGGTAGCATGAACATAGACCTGTGGCTGGAGCTAGCACCCCAAACCCTAAGCAGTAGCCACGGTGGGTATTTATGAGTAAACAGCTGGGGCTCCTTCACAGGACGCGAGATGGAGCAGATGCAGAAGCAAAGCTCGAGCCTCACTGTGGAAGAGTAGCTGAACAAGCTGGGATTTCTTATCTTGTTGCTTAGAGGAAATCAAAAGCAGCGAATTACAAGTGAAAAGCAAGAAGCTGACCACATTAGCCAGGACACCAGCAACAGGAAAGGAGACCCATCAATTAAGAAGCACATACACAAGAGTTCTAAAGCTTCCCGGCCATTTCCTAGGACCCTTGCTCACATTATACACCCTCATATCACTTTGGTTTCCTTGTCTGTCTAACAAAAATGATGACACCTGTTTGTGGGGTCTAAAGTAACATGGTTCTAAAGAACCATGGTAAACAGTAGGCATCCAAAAATGTTGCTTTCCTTCCCTGTTCCCACAGATATTAGCTTTAGCCCACTGCCTGACGAAGAATTTGACGCCATTCTGCTCTTCTAGAGAACTAGAGAGGAATGGTCCTGTCTCCTTTTATTGTATAAGAAGGAAGACACGAGGGTTAAATGACCTGAACAGCATTAAGAAACCAGGAGGGCCTTTAACATGGAGAGTCAAGTATGAGTACTGCAAGTATGATATTGCAAGATACCCCGACCTGGCATCTTGCAATAGATGGTGTCATTTTACCATGCTTTTGCTGTTCTGGAGACCATGAAGTCCAAGATTCAGTTGCCAGCAGAGTTAATGTCTAGACAACGTTTTCTGGTGCCCAGACAATGTCTTTCTCTCTGCTTCCTCACGTGGTGAAGGGGAGAAGGGTTCTCTCTGGAACCTCTTTTCTAGGGGCACCAATCTCATTCGTGAGGGTTCCACTCTCATGACCTCATCTCCCTCCAAAGGCCCATCTCCTCACAACATCCCACTGGGGATTAGGGTCTCAACATATGAATTTTAGGGAAATACAAGCATTCAGGCCATAGTATCCCTTTCATGAAAAGCCAGAGACCCGAGAAGTTGCATGACAGCAGGGACACTTTGAGTCCAACAGGGCTGGAGCTTGAGGAAGAAGTGCAGAGACAGAGCTGGGCAGCCAGGAAACAGCTGGAGCATAATGGGCCTTGGAAGTCATGCTCCGGGCCTGGGCCTTGTGATAAAGCTAGAGCACGCTGTGCAGCAGCGGGTCACATTTTCACTCTGCACACCTCACTCTCTGTGGCCAGTCAGCTGTGGGCAACAATGAAACTGCTTCTTTGAACAATCGCTGTCTAGTGGAAAATATAATGTAAGCCAGAAGAGACAATTGCTAATTTCCTAGTAGCCATATTATTCTAAAAAGTAACAAAAAAGGCTGGGAATTTAACTCAGTGGTTAGAGTGCTTGCCTTGAAAGCACAAGGCTCTGAGTTCAATCCCCCGCACAAAAAAAAAGTAACAAAATAAGGTTAACTGGAATAATATATTTAATATATTTTCTTTAATATCACCCAAATACTAATTTAGCATGCTTATAAAAAGCTGTAAATGAGGTGTTTTCCTTTTTTAATTATACTAAGCCTTTGAAATCTGATATGCATTTTACACTCTTAAAACATCTCAGTTCTGACTAGCCCACATTTTGAGTGGTAGCTAATAGCTATGTAGTGGACAGTGCTGATTTAAAACAATGAAGATTACTCTCTGATGACCTGAGTTTAAACAAACATTTTTGCAGAAAATTCAAAAGCATCCAGAAATCATTACAAGGAAACTGAGAGAGAGATGAGCAGATGAGAGACCAGCCCACCTCATCAATTAGCCCCAGCTCACTCTCCCGGAACTTTAACAGTCTCTATTTTATTTGCCTTTGCTCTGTGTACTTACACTTCAGTCAAAACAAAGCGCCATGCTCTGGTGTCTTGGAGAATCCAGGAGCCTGAGGGATAAAGCTTGATAGCAATAGTACCAAAGGGTCCTCGGGAGAACTCTGGGTCTCCATCCCATCTGAGGTCTCCAACAGAAGGCATGGAGTCCCAAGCTTCGTACACCAAGAGACTTGGAGAATCTGCCTGGTACTTAAGGGTCCCAGACTGAGATGACCTTTCCTGCCACACAATCTCCTGGATGATCTCAGGCGGCACTTCTTCAAGGGAACAAGAATTTTTTCACAAACGATACTGAGTACCACCCAAGTCTGCTCCAAGCTCTGGGAGAATTACCGTGGAATAATATCTGGCACATACCATAGGTTCAGGGCACTTGTACCTTTCCTTTGAATGGTCAGAAATACTCAGTGCACAAAACAGTGAAGAAATCTTACTGTGTCAGGCAGCTTTTTCTGACTGTACTGAAACACCTGAGATAATTAACTTATAAAGATAAAAGGTTTATTTTAGCTCCTAGTTTCGTAAGATCTGAAAGACTCATTGCTTTGGGCCTCTAGTAGGGGTGCCAGATGGCAATGGTGGGAAGTATGTGGCAGAGAAAACTGCTTATCTTGTGGAAGCAAAAAAAGGAAGCCAAAAAAGAGGAAGAAAAAGGGACCAGAGTTCCACAATCCTCTTCAAATGCACACCCCAATGCACGCCCCCATAAAGCCCCACCCTGAGGACCAAGCCTTTATCACATGGCCTTCAGGGGACATTCAGCATCCAAACCACGGCACTTTCCAATCTGCTATTGTAAAAACAAACAGACCCCAAACACCCCTGCAGCACAGGACTTCCGGAGGGACTGATGGGCCGTCTCCTCCTGTGTGGCTGAGATAA
Source organism: Hystrix cristata (assembly GCA_004026905.1). Taxonomy (NCBI): domain Eukaryota; kingdom Metazoa; phylum Chordata; class Mammalia; order Rodentia; family Hystricidae; genus Hystrix; species Hystrix cristata. The sequence goes on along the minus strand of PVJO010002267.1, from coordinate 81,110 downwards.
TGGACCGCGTGTGTTTTGGTACAGACCTGGGAGCAAACTGATGTTTTCTTCTTTATCCTCCTCCAAAAGTGCATCTATGGGACAAACGTTTTTGTTGGGAGAATAAAAGTATTATGCTCTTTGATTTTGGCCTTCCTGTATATTTTGCCAATACAGGTTAACAAGGCAAGGAAAAATAGAGGACAAAAAGACAGGCGTGGGGGGTTTTGTGGATGACAGCTGGTGATAAGCACATGAGTCTCACGCCGCTCTTTGAACGTCCCTGTCTGCTCCATAGAGATAACAGGGACACCTCACCTTCTTGGATGGGGAAAGAGGTTTTGCCATGTGACAAGTTAGCCCCAGTTAAGCAGAAATTTTAGGCCAGTTATTTCTCTCTTCTAAGAACAAAAGAAGAGAAAAAGGCAGAGCGTAATTCCCACCATATGTGCAGCCACCTTCTCTGCCATACTGCTAACTTATTTCCTCAGTGACCTCATCCAGTCCTGTAGTTTCAAGTGCCATCTACGTGGGAAGTTTCCCAGGTATCTACTTCAGCACCTTGCTACACTCCATCTCATGCCAGGCTGTTTCTCTCTCTTCCCATTCAACTAGCAGCTCAAGCCGAAACACTTGGAGATCCCCTTGTTCCATCTCTTTCCCTCTCCTCCCACACTGAGTCCACCGGAAAATCCAGAAGGCTTAGAATACACACAGGCTCTGATCATTCTCGCCCTCTGTCACCACCCTGACACATCTCCTAGTGACACAGACAGCACATCTGAAGATGAGGCCACGTACCAGGATGAAGGACTCCAAATACTAAAACATCTTCTCATGTGTAACTACACTTACAGTCCCAAGCAGAGCCACAGCATAAAGCCTCTGGGATGGGTTAAAGGCCCCCATGAGATCGGTGACCCTATCACCTAATTCCTGCCACCAGTTCAGTCTCTGCAAAAACAGTGTTTGCATCTCATTTGCATATCGTGAGTTCATTTTCAAGAAGGGTCGCCAGCCCAAGCAGCCATGTGTTAAAGTTCTAGAATATTGTTTCTCCTCTCTGGTCACCTTTAGTTCTAATTAAAAGTAATAGTGTTTTAATGGAATTTAGCCTTATTAATGTTGTCATTTGCACAAAAATACCCAGAGTTTAGGGCTCCTGGGAAAGCTGGAACGAAGAGTCAGCAGTGACCTTCCCACAACCTCCCCAAACTTGAAGCCAACCCAGATGTGGCATGGGTGATGAAATGCCCCAACTCAGCTTGCTGCAAGATTGCCTCGCACTTCGTCCATTCCTCCAACCTTCTTAACATCCGTATACCAGCCGAAGACATATTCTCCTGGTCCAGCCACCACGCTGAACTCTAGCCTCACACACCGGAGGCCACGCTGAGGCCCTGCCCCTGGTCATCTAATGGGCAGTTCCAAGGTGAAGGCTTTGCTAACAGTTCTATCCCACTCCGCCCTGGGCCCCACACCCTGTAAATATCACATCCATTCACCCTGTTGCCAAAGCCAAACATCTCAGCTGTTCTTGCCTCTTCTCTTTCCTTCACCCTGACATCCAATCCAACAGCAAATTATCTTAGTTCTTCTTTAAAAATATGTTCAGAATCTAGCCACATCCCGCCACTTCTGCCACTACTCTCTCTGTCTCAAGAGCCAGCATATCTTCTAGATTCTGCAGAAGCCTCTTAGCTGCTTTCCTTGCCCCAGACTTTGCCCCATAATTAACTCTTCACACAGCAGCTAGATTGAAATGTAAAGCAATTCAGGCTCCATCTCATCTGATGTCCTTGGCTTGCCAATAGAATAGTGATAAAATTCACATTTCCACATCCTGGGTGCTCAACAAATATTAATTGAATAAATGAATAAATGAATGAATGAATGAAGTGCATAATCAGAAAGACACTGTATAATCTACATAAAACTAACAGTGTGCAAATGTGTTCTTCCTCCCAGCAGCACTATCCCCCAAACCTATCGTCTCCTATGGAATGGTTGAAAACCCTGGTTTATTCTGAGGGCGGGGTCACGAGGTGAAGGTATGAGTGTGACACCCCTGAAATAAGGCCCGGGGGCTCATCTGCAAGTGAGAGACTCCAGCACTGAGAACCAAGGAAAATGGCACATCTTTACTTCTGTTATAAGTGAAATTTGCATTGATCCCTCACCTTTCTACTTCTGCTGTCAAGCATTCTAAGGTACCTTGAAAAGAGAAGGCAGAGTTGCTATGCTTCCTTCTGAGAGTACTAAATAAGAAACGCTCCCAGAGCCACCCAGCCCAAACTACAAGGCTCCACCCCGAACATGAGTGTGTAATAAGATTCTTTTCCTACCCTACAACTGTAGGTTCAAAAAATTTAGTCAAGGAATCAATCAATGAGCTAAAAGTTACGATCATACTCATACATCCAGCTTCTCCAAGTCTGCAGATGAGAAAACCGTAACAGAAACGCAGGAATGATCAGCACTTCATTGTGGGTCAGAGACAGTCAAACAATAACCCTGCTTCCTGCCTTCCACGTCCTGGGGAAGCATCTCTGTTCTCATTTTGCAGATTCATCCTCTTAAATAGAATACGTCCATAAACCCTAGAACAGAAGCTCATGAGGCTGAAAGATGACGTCAGCCACCTCCCTCCCGCACACGGTGGCGATGGCTTGAACAGACCCCCTACCGGAGCTGTCTCTCACACTGAATTCGGCACTGCTTCCCTGGCACTTTCACTCTGGGACCCAAGTGGCCCGCCCTCCAGACAGACATCACAGCGGTTAATAACATCTGCTCTCATAGCAGACAAATCTGTTTCAAATCCTGGCTACTCCCATGAGTAGCTGCCTGACCCGGGAGAATTTAACTTCCCTCCAAGACAGAACAGCGGATACAGCTTATGAACATCAAAATATATGGACGTAGATACACTCTGTTTCACTTATCTAAGATGCATTTGAAAACTTTCTATTAAAATTAAAAAGGATACCTCTTATAATTCGAGAGCGTCTTCTCCACTCCTGCCACTTAGCAGCCGCAAAATTTGTGTGCAGAATGATCATTGATGTTTTCTGTTAAGACAAAAAAAATGGCTGGCACTAAAGTATCTTAGAGTCCATGAAATATAATAAATTTGCTGGTAAGTGTATATAAATTTGTTCTGGAAAGAATCAAAGACACATTTGGAAGTAGTTATCTCCAGGGAGAGGAACAGAAAATTGGAAATGAGGCTTTCACTTTCCATTTTCTTCTACTCTACGAGGTTTGACTTTTCCAACCCGTGAAATGTGTTCAATAATAAATGGACCATCTGGGGCGTATTCTCTTCTGTGTATTTCTATGACTTTAAAATACACTCAATCTTAGCTTTTTTTTTAATAGACAAATAAGCCAAGTAAATAATTAAGTGTATCATCTTAATTCTTCATCTCTCACTTGCAGTTTCCTTCCATCCAAGAAACTTGGAAAAGCTTCCACAGTGAGCTCCCAGGAGGACTGGGCCAGAGATGGGAGGCAGGGGAGACAGCACCCCAAATTAGCAAAACTTTAGGGAAACAATTATATTCATGGATTACAGGTGTACAAACCTCTTGGGAAAACATTTTTCAGAGTTTAACAACCAAATATTCAGGCCTTTGACCCATAAATGTCACCACAATTATCTTATTGTGAAGAAAGTTTCTACAATGCTTTAAAACTCTCATGCCTAAAAATATTCCTACAATTTCCATTAATAGCAAAGATAATTGACAGTATCTCAAATCTACATCAGTAGCTAATGGTTAAGTAACAAAAAAGATACAGCTAGTGAATGAAAATTAATGTATAATGACATAATAAAATCTTTATTAAAATATAACCAGATTAAGTTTTATAAACAAGATACAGTATAAATTGAATATAGAATGTTGGAGCAAGAAAGGTGACATTTAGCCAGAAAATTTAAAATGTTGAAAAAACAAGTAAACTTAAATACGGAAAATACATGTAGTAAAGAGGATGGACACCTTTAGTCTAACATCCCTCCACGTATGTGTATATGTATTCAGCCCTTGTGGATTAGGCACTGTCTTTGAGCTTCATACCATTTCATGATCTGAAGAAAACTCCAAAGTTTCTTGCCTTAACTATCTTGTGACCTTGGCTGAAAGATAATCCATGTCCCTGATGAGATCAATCAAATTGGAGTAAAATTTTAAAAGTAATTTTAAAAATAACCTATCTAATTCAAGAAGCTAGAATAAAAACAGCAAAATAAGACCTTAAGGTAAAAAAGAGAGAGAGAAAGAGTTCCTAAATATGAAAGCTAGAAATAATTCACTAAAATCTTAAAAAGCAAAATGGATAAAGAGAGCTTGTTTTGTGACAAAACCAATAATACAGACAAGCATCTCACAGTGGTTCCTCACGTAAGAAACTTGGAACTTACCTGTTATGTTTTGTATCTAGATGTCCCCCAAAGCCTCACGCACCCATGGGGGGACTTTTTCAGAGGTGGCTGGATCTAGAATGTGTGACCAATTCATGGTGCAGGGCTGGGACTGAGGGTGCCAGGGTTAAGTGGGTGGTTACTAAATCAGTCCACTGAGTGGTTGGGCACTGCCCTGATCCTGAAGGAGCCTAGATAGAAAAACGCTCCTCAGGCCCCTTGCTCACTTGCTTTGCTGCCTTCTGCCCACTGTAGACTGTTTCTCCTCTGCAGTGCCCCTCTGTATGTCGCCCTGCCTTGGAGCCAGCCGACTATGGACTGAAACCTCTACAAACTGCAAGATAAATAAACTGCAGTACTTTTCTAGAGTCAATGGCTTGCAAGAGAGCGGATTTAATACAGGACAAGTACAATTTACAGCATTCACACACACAAGCCAAATGCAGGAAGAGTGCAGACTGTCTACCTATGCACTGGAGACCCAAGAAATCCAATCAAGGGCTGGGAGCCCACAGCACTGTCCTGTGTATGTCTGTGTCTGCAGATGAAAGCTGAAGAAATCTTTACTGGAACCAGGATACGACGCTCGCAGCAGAGATGAAGACCAGCGCTTCCCCAAAGCAACAGCAGCCATCCTCGATGACAGCAAGGCCCCGAGTTCCTTCCTCAACAAGAACAGCTGAGTCCCCTTCAGGAGAACCAGCCGCAGCAGAGCTTCTCCTGGGAAACAGCCGGCTACTATCTTCTGCTCCCGTTCTCCTTTATGTTGTGTCAGCAATAATCCTCAGGTGGATCCTCTACACCCAAAACCACACCAACTCAGTCCAGCTGGGTGTTCCTGCTCAAATTGGCCATATCAGTCCACCACATAAACCTTTCCTCCTTTAACTTTGGGTGTTGGGTATTTTGTCTCAGCAATGAGACAAGTAACTAAGACATCACCACTCCCAGACTCACAACAAGAAAAGAGCTGAAGAAATAATCTGTGACAAGTGTAATATCCAGTCACTTATAACAAAGTTGTGGGTACCTCTTAGTTCTAAAAGATGTTCATAATATACTAGTAAGTGACAAAAAGCAAATTGCCAAGCAAAGTATATAGTGTGATCCCATTTTTTATTTAAAGAGAAAGACATTTTGAAAGACTACATACCAAATTACAAATGCGTCTTAACTCTGGGTGGTTGAGTTAGAGCTGATTCTTTATTTCATTCTTCATTCTTTATACTTTTTAAATTTTCATGTTTATTAAAATAAGTGTTAAATATATACACAGAAAAAAATGATTTATAAAAATACTAAAAGACTGTATAGCGAGGTGTGATGCCATGTGTCTACAGTCCCAGCATTCTGGGAGGCTGAGGCAGTGTGATCACAAGTTCAAGCCCAGCCTGGGTAATTTCGTGACTTAGCAAGTCCTTGTCTCAAAATAAGAAATAAAAAGAGCTGAGGAGGTACCTCAGTGTGAAGGCTCAGGTTTGATCCTCAGCTGTGCAAAATAAAATCAAAATATGCCATTGTTTCAAGTGCTGAAAATACGAGCTAATATTTTTATTTTAACTGATACAGACTGTACATATGTATGGAGTATAGTGTGATGCTTCCACACATGTGTACATTATATAATGATCAAATTAGAGCAATTAGCAAAAACAGTCACATCTTTGGAATAAGAACATTCAAAGTTATATACACCATTAACTATATTCGTTGGTAAGTCCTACCAAACGAGTCTTACACACCTTTGATGCAAATATACAATGTAAAGCAAGAAAAAAATCAAACACACGCACACACACACACACACAAATACCATAAATAAACTATTTTTACTTCAAGTGCAGTAAGCACACAGCAGCAACTGTGACAATGTCCATCCAACGTGTGAGTGTCTGCGATTATTCACGTCTGTGAATGTGTGTAGTGCGTGTTGCCTGCTGTGAGCGTCTGCAACTCGAATGTTGGTAAGTCAGGGACTCAGCACAGTCACAATACTGTGCGATGAGACACCGTATTCCTTAGTAGTCGGGAGGGCCTTAAGTACAAGACATTGCACTAGCGATTGGGAGACAAGTACACTTGGAAGTGTAAGCGTGCCCAGTTGTGGTGCAACCTCCCAGCTGTGGAGAGCGGCGGTCACTGGGCCCCAACAGGAACCGGCCAGAGCAGGTCTCCTCAGGGGCCGCCTCCGATGCCACAGTGATGTCATCTGCTCCAAGGCACCCGCTTAGTCACCAGGGAATAGTTACTGCTACTGCAAGCTCGATACACAGCCCATTTGGAAACAGGTTTCAAAGAAGGAAAAAAAAAAAGTTATGTTCATTTGTTTCATTACAACAATTTAATAGGGACAATCATGCAAAAACCGGAAAATGTCAAGTGGGCTATTCAAGCCCTCCAGCAGGAACAGTTGTGTCTAGATGCAAATATTAGAAGAGAACAATTGCCAGAAAGGGGTGGCGGGCCAGAGATCTACAGCACCCGCTGTGGCTTCTGGGGTCCGGGCGCACAGACAGGAATCGGGCTGGTCTTGCTCCACCAGCGAGTCGTGCACCTTTGCTCTGTGTTCAGAGGTTCGGGCTGCATGACTGGGGTGCTGTCAGGCCAGGTGCTGTGCTGAGGGTGGGGCTCCAGGAATGAACCACACACTCTCCCCAGACTCGGCGCTCACAAACCCACAAAGAGAGAGAAAAGCAAACTGCTGATGTTGGTTTTAAGGAGGAATTCCTCACAGACATGGCGGGAGCCCAAAGAAGCCCTGCAGCTCTGAGGACTCCTGCACGCGGGGCACATCACGCTGTGAGTGAGTCCCAGCCAGAAGGCCCTGAGCCACGGTGGCCTCTGAAGGTGGGCCAGGGCCAGGAGCAGCCCTGAGCCAAGCTGCGACATGCTCAGATGTCATTCCCAAGCAAGAATCGGTCCCACGTCAGCTGGAGCCCAGCGGGCCAAGAGAATACACCTGGGTCCCCTTTCCTCTCTCCCGGTTCCGCTCACACACACAATACATCCAGCCACACAGCCTGCTGATCGTGAGTAGAGTACTCTTCCCACAAGCCACATCCAAAGCCAAATATTATTAACACAAAATCGCTGGTGGAAGGATGCGGTTTGGGCTCTGGGCTGACCCCTCTTGACTCGCAGTGGCCTTTCACCCACTTCCAAGAGAGAAACGCGGAGGAGCAGAAAGATTAGTCTTCGTGTTTCTAATTCTCCACACTTAGTTCTAATTTGCAACTTGTTTCAAGGTCTCCCCTTCCATTTAAATTAAATCTCTGCAGAAACAATAATAATTATCTGGTAATTTTCCAGTGGAAGGAAAAAACAAGACAAAAAAGGACTCACCCCCAGTGTCTTGGTGACCTCTGGCTGGGCAGTGCCTGCCCGGGTGCAGAGCGAGGATGGGCGCAGCGCCCACTCCGCAGAGTGGCCTGCGAGTCCCCGCGAGGACCTGCGCGTGGGGATGGAACACTCTTCACGCACATCAGGACATCGCGGGAACTTGGTCAGGATGGGAGAAGGGAAGGGAGGGAGCCGGTGTCACCGAGGAGGTTCCGGCAGGACCTGCAAGATAATGCTATCTTAAAAATAAGACCCTAATAACCAAATTTAAATCAGTGACACGCACACTGGGCACTATAGTAACTTTATGTAGTTGTGACTTACTGCTTCCTTTATGTGGTTGTTCACATTACTCACTGTCAGAAGCAAAAGGCACAATGTATTGTGGTCTGTAAGCTTGTGTAATGACTTGTAAGTTTGTGTAATTTTTCATAAATTTTAATAAAAATCTAAAAAAAACGCAAGCAGGCTTTTGATAGGACAGCCTAGAACTGACGTCATCCTGATGAGGGAAGGAAACAAACGGTGGCCGCCACTGAGCGCTAGCCTCCTGTGCTCTCTCTTTCCCAGGGAATCACTCTCACCCTGTGGCGTGCACTTCTACTTTTAATTGATATGCATTCAATCTGCAGAGCAAGCTTCTTTTGCTACCTTTAATAAATGTAAAACCTTGCTAACCTTTGTAAAAAAAAAAAAAGAAAGAAAGAAAAGAGGAGAGGACTGTTCATTTTTCAAATTAAACCCCGCACTCTTTCCTGAATGTCATTAGTACCATTTATTCCCAGCAAGGAGAGCAGATCTGGTCCCAGCATGCAAACCCAGCACATTTCAAAAAAAGCAAGTGGACCCCTCTCCTGTGTAGGGATCCAGCCATGAGCCTGCCTTAATACTTGATTCCACAAAAACCCAGAGGTTCCAGGTAGAGTAAGGTGCCCTCAGGCAGGATTTGCTGATGCAGGATGAAAAAAGATGTGAAGGCCTTAGGGAATATGCGTGTTGACTCTCAGGGTTTGGAAAGTGGCTAAACTTCTCTAGGTTTTGGTCTTCTCTTCCATCAGTGAGGAATACTGGCAATATTTTCCTTTACTGATTAAAAAAAAGGACAACAGACATATCTGGCAGCCTTCTCCCACACCCTGCCTCCACAAAGGTGATGACTGGATTTATAGCAGCCCTTCTGTGGCCATGAGGCAAAGACTTCTTTGTCTATCCTGATACATCTGAGCCACTCAATCAAGGCCCCAGGAAACTGCCTATAGATTTCTTATTATATGGAAAAAAATACATCCTATTGATTTAAATCACACTGAACCTCATCTTTTGTTACTTCAGCTAAATTCAAGCTTAATTAAAGGAAGTTTTTAAAGTCAATATGATACTGTCTAGACATGGTACAATACAGTACGTAGAAAATATCAGGGTCCCAGTATTAGCGGTGCTTTCTCCTATCAGTCTCCTCTTTGAAAATAACTCTCCTGCTCTTGAAGGACCACCAAAGTGAAGGGCAAGGTGGTGTTTGTAGCCTTGACTCCCAGGGTATCAGCACAAGGTGGCTCACAACCATGAGTGCGTCTTACACACCAGGATGCCGTTTGCCCAGAGACAAAAAGCAACGTGTCCCAGATCATCCGCAGAGAGGAAAATCAACAGGCCACACCCCGGGTCTGAGGAGCACCCGCTACCTGGAGTAGAGAGGCCCACATTCAGCAGAGTGGACGCTAGGCTCGGCAGCCCCCTGAACTAGGAAGGCGCCCTCGGCCTGGAGTCCCTCTCTGGCCCAGCCCTCCTGCCTGCCTGCCTGCCTTCCCCAGCCTCCAGGCCTCCGGCTCCTCTCACTCCCACCTGCCACCGCTGTCTCCCTCCTCCTGTCCACCGTGGACCGTGGCCCGGGCCATCCACCACTGCGCCCGCTGCCGCCTTGCACAGCCTGGATCGGACCGGCTGGGTTGCCCGGCCCACCCGCAGGCCCCTCCGTGTAGGTCACGCATCCCTGCCGCCTGCCTTAACTGGGCTGTGCCGGCTTACTCTACCACGGTGCTTCGCTGCCTGTCTGCTTTCTGTTTCGTTTTATGTTGTCTTGATGGCCTTTTTGGCTTACAGTCTATATTTTGTATTAAATTTGTATTTTTATTTTTATTAGCAGGTGTTTGCAGTACGTAATGGTTACATTCTTTGTGGGGAGCTGGTACGTGCATGTGACACATCCTAATTCCTTTTACATCCCTCCCTCTCCCCTTCCTCTCCCCTTCTCTCTGTCTCTCTGTCCCCTTCCCTTTTGCAAAAGATCTATTTTGCCTCTTTCCTATTATCTACCTTTTATTTTGTTCTTTATTTATATTTTCAGTTTGTCGTATAAGCGAAACTGTGTGATATTTAATCTTGTGTGTCTGATTTATTTCTCTTAACATTGTGGTCTCAAGGTCTTTCTCCTTTCCTTTCTTTCTTTCCCTTTTTCTTTTTCTTTCTTATTCTTTTGCTTTTTCTTATTCTTTTACTTCTGCTTTTTCAGTACAGGGGATCAAACTCAGGTCTTCATACACACCAGGCAAACTCCGCCCCTGAATCACATCCCAGGCCCTTTACATTTTTGATTTTGAGACAAGGTCTTACCAAGTTTCCCAGGCTGGTCTTGAAGTTGGGATACTCCTGCCTCAGTCTCTAGACCCTTAAATAGGGAGGGAGGGTGCAGAGGGGAGAGGGGGAGAGGGGGGAGAACCAAGATACATCATGTGTAGGTACAGAATTAATGTAATGAATGTGACCATTGTATGTAGAATGTACCAATACATGTTCTTGGTTTAAAATAAAATAAAAAAAAAATAAAAGTACACATATTGCTGTGCAGCTCTTTAATAAATTTGGGGGCACTTTATTCTCTACTTAAATTTCTATTTTTTATAGCTCAATATTTCATATTCTTACTTAAAAAAAAAAAAAGAGCCAGTTCCTCCTCTGAACTCCAGGAAAACTTACTTTCCACACTGAGCAATTTAGCACTCAGCATTTATGGCTTCAGGCGTCTGTTGAATTCTCTGGCCCTTAAGTGTCGGATACCCTCACCCTGCTGCAAGCTCCTTGGAAGCAGACGCCACTCTACCTGTGTCCAGCGTGGGGAGAGCACAGAGGGGCATCTCAGAAGCAGCCGCAGCTCTCCCAGGAAGAACTGTCAGAGACGGAGCCACAGTTGTCGCTGAGGCCACCTCGTCACCAATGTGTTGGCCAGGAGGCCAGCAGGTAGCAAGGTGCACTTCCGTCAGTGACACGTGAATGATCTTGTGGGAATGAAGAGAGTTCAGCACACAGACTATTTCTGGATGTGCCTGGGTGTGTGTGCCGAGGGAGGACAACCAGGGAGGAGGCGAGGGAGGCTCCAGGCCCGACAGTGTGCTCACTCCGACTATAGAGAAGGAGCAGGGAAGGCGCTGCTGGGGCTCTGTGAGACCTTGAGCCTCAGGGAAGGACATAGAGCCAAAGCCGGAAAAAAGCAGGGAAGAAACACTCCTCCCACCTGGCTCCTCTTCCTGGTGCCTCCTTTTGGCCAAACTCAGCAGGAAGCCGGCACGCGGATGATTGAAAAATCGAAGCGACTGTGAAGATGATGGGGCTGTGTCTGTCACTGCGCTGGGTTTCAGCTGGGGATGACGGTACCCGAAGCAAGTCAGCAGGAATCACCACAAAAGGGAGCTCATTTCTAACTGTGGAAAAGGGAGATAAGGTCACCTACGTTTCTCATGGAAGAGCCTCATGTTAGAGGCTAGAATATGAAATTTTCTTTCATTCAGAATAATGTGGTCACCAAAAGTAGAAAGTGGGTGGATGAACTTAAATACCTGGGAGACATAGTAAAAGAAACAAACAGAAACTAAATGATGGAGTCCGTAGAGGACAGCTCTGCTCTCGTCTTCCAGGACCCAGAGAAGGTAAAAAAGAAAAGGTGAAGGATACAGGAGGGGTGGGTCAAGGAGGAGAGAGACCACAGAAAACAACTAGCAGTGGTGCGCATTCACCTGCATCATCTCATGTAAACCTTTGGATGCTTCCATGATGGAAGGATTTTGATGCCCATTTTAAAGGAGGCACAGAAAGACTCATTAACTCACCCAACATTAGAGGCACAAGGTGCCCGAGCCACATCTGTGTGCAGACAGCCTGACTCCAGAGGCTGTATGCTTAATAAACTAAAATGCCTTTTGGAACACACAAAAGAATGAACAAGTGTAATTAACCACTGCCATCTTTCATTGTCTCTTGGGCATCAGTCTTTGCACTGGCAAAGCCCAGAGAAAGAATCTGCATGATCCCTACTTTTGGGGAATTTCCCTCCCAGGTCCACCCCTCAGACAAAAACATAACAGTTGTCCAGAACAGCAGCTCTCAAACATTTTAGTCTCGGAACCCCTTATCTCTTAAAAATTTTTGAGAGCTACTGAAGAGCTGTTGTTCATATGAGTTCTCTCTGCCAATACTTGTCAAACTGGAAAATCAAACAGAAATTTTTAAAGCACAAAGTTACAGATCACACATGAAAACAAAGCCATCACCTATCACGAAGCTTCTGGAAACTTCCCGTTGCACTCCTGAGAGGAGAGTGGAAAGGGCAACTGCCAGCTGAGGATGTTAGAAAATTAGTGTTGACCTCAGGGATCCCTTTGAAAGGTCATGAGCACCTGACGGTAGTCCTCAGTTTGAAACGCACTGACCTAAAGATGTCTTCATTTCATTGAAATAATCATATCGGCTGCAGCCACACTTTACCAGCCTGAACATGGTGACTGAAGGCCCTGAGTGGTGCTGCTTCTCCCTCCTCTGCTTCAGTCTGTGACTATGGACGGCCCTCCACGCAGCATGCAGGGCACTTGTGGAAGCTGCCTCAGGCCCCTACCCTGGAGAGGGAAGCAGCTCCAACAGGTTGCCCGGAGCAAGGTCTGCTGAAGTGGTCAGGCAACAGGCAGCAGAGCCTCAAACAGGAAGCAGAGCAGAATCCTGCATGGAGAAACTGATCGCCTGGCACCTCCCTGGGAGGGTCAGCAGCTGCCAAAGCAAGCAAGCAGGAGAAAAAGGGAAGTGGAAAAGGGGGAAGCGCAGGGGCTGGGGCCACCCTGGGCCAGGCTGCAGAGTGCTTGCCCCGCTGACCCTATCCGTTTTTGGAAGGCTTGGTTGTACCCTTGGGGATCCCAGCAAGACAGTGGGCTGGAGGGAGCGCCTTCCTCCCACCATCCCTTAAAGCTGGTCCTCCGGCTAGCCGATATTTTAGGCTCCAATAAACTCTAAAAGGCAGCCAGAAAAATGGTGAGTGACATGCGGCATGTATTCACTCGATATGAAATGGTGTCCTTTTTTAACCTGGTTTTATACCATATTTTTTATGCTACCTTTAAGCTATTTGATTTCATCCACCCACTTTCTATCCTTCAGGGAGCATATTTATATTCTGCAATGAAAAGGAGGATTTCATATCCTGGCCTCTATCATGAAGCACTTCCGTGGGAAATACAGGTGACCTCATCTTATCTCTCTTCCTCCTCGGGAAGAAACGAGTTGTCTTTTGAAATCATCTCTATCACCTCTCTCTGGGTACCGCTCATCACCAGCTGAGAATCGGCACAGGGAGGGAAACATCCCCATCATCTTCACAATTGTTTCTAGTTTTCAGTCATCTATGAGCTGAGCACTGAGAAACATGTTATTTCTAATTTTCATAACAACTCCCCTGAGAGAGTACCATCATCCCTACATTATAGATGAGGAAACTGAGACATGAAGAAAGACTGTGCCTTATGCAGCCCATCAGTGATGAGCCACCGTCTGAACCCAAGAGGTCTAACAAATCAAAACCTGGGTTAAGCCAGCTTCTGCAAGCCTGTGAGCCGTCTTGTCCTCCCAAGTGAGCGATGCTGTGCAGCCCGCCCTTGTGCCTCCCAAACTTCATCCACTGTCGTATCAGCCCGTCCTTTGCAAGTGGTGCTGAGCACTGCTGTGATGACTCTGTGGCTGAGAGGCAGACTGACTGGGTCTCCCGAGAGCCACGGAAAAGGCACACGCATCCACTCTGGGGCGTGAAATGGACAGTTTCCCCGCTGGACTGGGAGTGGAGCTACCACGCTCTCCTCCTTCCCAGAGATGACTCCCAGGCACCACGATGGCCACCTCCAGCCTGTCCGTGGAGCCTGTGACTCTAATCACTTGTTTAAAAACAAATCCGTTGAATTTTCTTTTTATTCAATTTGCACATTTTCTCTGCTTGTCCTTGTAGGAACAAATTCTCTCCTAGGCTTACAAAAAGACAGCATGAGGTTGAGAATAGCCAGTGTAATACAGCAGGGGGAACATTGTGAGGGACTAACCAAGGGCTTTTTATTATCCATAAATACCAGCATTTCAGAGGCTCCCACCATCACCCATTCTCCTGAGTCCTGAGAGGGTAACACGGGCAAATGCTGTAATTTCCTAATTGGAGGACTGCCCAACACTGGCCCCTGGGCTGAGTACATGTGTGTGCATGCTCACCTGTGGGTGCCAGCCGAGATGCGTTCTTTGTCGTTGTTGTTTTTTAGTTTTATTTTAATGGTACATTTTAGATATACATAGTGATAACATTCATCATAGGGAATTTGTACCTGTACATGGAATATCTTGCTGCTTCTTTTTTACCCGCTCTCCTTCCCTTCCTTCACCCCCTCCTCCCTCCTTATTTACAAAAGCTTTGTTTCCATTTTTTCCTTCTATTCCTTTCTTTGGACTCATGTGGAGGAGATCATGAAGATGAGTGGTTACTCAAAACCCACTCTGGGTAGACTCGGCCTCCTGAAAGTCTCAAAAACCATAGAGAACCAAAGATGTTTAACCTGCAAATTGGCTGCCAGCACCCACATCTCCTGAAAGGCAGGCTGGCAATAGATCGACTCAGCTCCAAAATGTGGGCCTTTTCACAATCATTTAGAGTTCAGCTTCACTCCACACTTCATCTTCCTCAGCCCGCCCCACACCTACACTCAGAGCTACCTATATTCTAAAATAAACAAGGTCCATTATCAGCACCAAAAATATGAATCAGGCTCACCACCGGGAGATGTCTTTTCTGGGAACATCTCTAGGAACTGGTAGATCCCTGTCTGCAACGTGGGTGCCCCTCTCCCAGTTTCCTGTGTGCAGAGTTAAAATTCCTACCAGATAAAGACCAAGGTCACCGGCCCCAAACCTTGCTCCTCCGACCAGCCATACATCAATCTCAAAAGAGGAAGACAGAACACTGAGACAGGGTTCCAAATGGGCTTGGAATTGGGACTGAAAAAGTTTATATGGGGAAAAAAAATGTGTAAAATTTGGGAGTCACATAAACCTGGGAAGGAAATTCTGTAGAGAGTAGCTCCCCCTGGTGGCTCATAAGGTGTATTAGCCTATCTGAGGTCTGGGGAGTCCTGTAATGCAGAAATCTGCTTAACTGGGTTCAACACAAATTTATTCGGTCACAGAACCATCTTTTCTATGTAACTTTACTTAGAATTGTGTGAAACTAATGTTCCTCTGAGAAATTTTGGCGACAATGCTGTTCTAAGATAAAAGAAAATGCAGGTTGTTCTGTAAAGGAATTTTCTCATTAAGCAGCCATTTAAAGAGGGAAGAGAGACAGAAAGAAAGAGGGAGAGAGAACAGACAGGCAGCTTAGCTACTTGCTGCAGCCCTGTGTGGTGAATCTCACCTCTGGAGATTTCTTTTATAACCCTTCTGCAAGCTTGCAGCAATTTTGTGTGTGCTGACATCCGTGTGCACATGTGTACGTCAGCTGTGTACAAGAGGGTTCCCAGGGACCAAGGGCTCCCCTCAAGCAAGAAAAGCAAGGTTGCATCTGAATCTCTTGAAAAGACATCACTGCCCTTCAATATCCTCACAGGAACTGAAAATATTGCCAGCTGGGCTTTCGAATCATGCATTTAAAATTAGAAGTACAGTGTAATAACCTTGGGGTATTTTCCCCCTTACGGCTATTAGCTTCAGAACCAATGAAAGCCAGGGTACCCTGGAAGAGGGGTCTTGCCTCACACTCTGTGGAGATCCCATCTCTGCAGCTCCCTATTACCACTTGGGGATTCATGTCGTGTGACTGTAATGAGGGGATTCAATGCCACCCGACTGAACAGTTCTGCCCTGGGCCACTCTGTACCTCCCTGTGTCACTCCGGAGAAGAAAACCTCTACCTGAGAAAGACAGCGAAGGAAGCAGCTCAGCAGGTCCACTTTGGGTCAACAAGGACGAGGATCCGCGGCTTGGGCCCCTCACCCAGGCTGACATCAGGTAGGTAAGTGGCTCCTACGAAGGGCCAGCACGCTGCCAGGCACTTCACGTGAGACTCTCACTCATTCTCTCGCCATTCAGGGAAGGGTTAGGATCATACTGGGCAGAGGTAGAAATGAAAGCGTAAGGCACTGAATGCCGTGTGCAGCTTTGCGCCGTGGGTGAGCAGAGTAGGGGATGCAATCCTCACGAGTGTGGTTTCTAAAGACCACAGAACTCCTTCATAAGCCAGTCTTCAGTTTAGATTCTGCTATGCGTGGACTTGGCCCCTGAGCCACGAAGACTGCCCTTCATAGCGAGAAGCCAGGTGTGCAGATCTGACGCCAAACTGGTCCAGGCCTGTGCCTATTACTGAGGTACAATTTCCACTACGGTCTGAATACAGTTCTCCCCACTCCATCCCGGCGTTAAAACCTAATCACAAGATGGCGATAAAAGGAGATGGGAGCTTTGGGAGGGGATGCGTAAATGAGGGTGAAGCCCTCACGAATGGGATCAGCGCCCTTACAGAAGAGGCCCAGAGAGCTCCCTCGTCCCTTTACTGTGTGACGACACACCAAGAAGCTGCCATCTGTGGACCAAAAGTCACCCCTCAGTAGACACCCAATCTGCCGGATCCCTGCCTCCGACTTCCCAGCCTCCCTAGCTGTGAGAAATACGGCGCTGTGGTTTAAAAGCTGTGTAGTGTTTTGGCATCTTGTTATAGCAGCCCTGACAGGCTGCGCTTCTCACTTTCACGTCCACCCTCTGACCTCTGCTTTGTGACTCCCGGCAGGAACTCTGCAAACTGCGCTTCTTCGTCAGGAGCCCCTACCCATAGAGGCTGCCAGCAGGAGCCTGGAAGGAAACAGCTGGGGAGCAGGGCGGTCCTTTATATCTGCATTTGGCTTGTCCTGCCACCATCACACCACAAATAGCCCTGGTCCCAACAGCAGAAGTTGGTTCCAGTTCCAGCTCCTGTCGGCACTTACAGGCCAGCTTTACTGTGAGCCATCAGGATGCTCACAGCAGCCAGGCCAGGCTGTCTCCTTAGACCCAGGGATGCCCTGAGACCCCTGAGCGGCTAAGGCATGAGCTCTGCCTGGGCAGCACCCAGCTCTCCAGGCCCCCTCTGTGCAGCACTTGGGTGCATCAGCTCTGCAGGGGCCCTTCTGGGAGCTACTGTCTTGTGATCACCCCAACCTCTCCCTGTGTCCCCCAGTCTATGGTGGACACTCACTCCTCTCTTACCGGGGGTTCTCTTTTGGTCCCTTTTAGCTCTCTAAGCCCTGTGTGTCCAGCTCCCCCGACATTAAATTTGTGAGATGCCTAGTGTTGTCCCATGTTCCTGACCAGAACCTGCCTCTAAACAAAGCTGACCCCAGCTACAATCAAAACTGCAGGCCCCTGTCAGGAAATCCTACAGTGTTTGCTCAGGCCCAACCTGCTATTTCCCAGCAATGCTGGGAAATGCTGTAGTTTTCATTCTATCCATCGACAGTTCCTTCACCAGCCTTGGAAGCAAAGGCTGCCCAACCTCGTCTCCGCCCCTTTGAGTTGCCCGCCTTGGGCCTCACCTAGAGCTTCCTGGGAGCAGCTTCTCCAGTTTCTAACTTCTCTCAAAAGCTCGAGAACTTCAGTTCAGCTGACCTTAACTCACTATGGAAAGGGGCTGAGATATCCTGAGTAGCAAGCAGGGATGTGGGCTGGCCAGAAACACGTAGGAATACACGTAGGACGTCAGACAGACCTGGTGGGGACACAAGACAAGGAAGGCTTCTGTCTTTCCTGAAGCTTTAGCACACTCATCATTACACGACGTGGTAGTGTCTCTCCCTCCCACTCTCCAAACTCTAATTCAGCCATGTGTCTTCTTCCAGCCATAAGACCTAACCCATATTGGGTGCATCACCAACACTGATTACATACCAAACAATAAAGAAAGAAAGAATAAATAGGGACGTGCTGGCAATGAGCCTCCAACCCAATAAGGCTGGTAGAAAAAGTGAGGTCACACTTCCATGTGAAATGAGATTTCAAGGTCCCTGATTTGAAGACCCACCTGACTTGGGTTGCGCTGTGTCTGCTTGGTGCCCACCCAGCCCTCCCCTGAGGCTGAGCGGAGGCAAGCACCTGAGCGCTCCATGCTGAGAAGGACACTCGGAGACCTGGCCTGCAACAAATCCCCAAAGCTTGGGGCTCCCGCTCTCCCTCCTCGGGGCCTCCCTTCGCCTGGCCCCTTCGCCTTTGCCCCGGCTGCCAAGGCCTCTATCTTTTAGCTTTAGCCAACTCACTTCACTTCTTCGACCTTCTCATTATTCTTCTGTAAAATTGGGACAAAGCCTGACTAGCAAGTTAGTTATTTCGATTATCTTTGAAAAGAACTTACACGTTGTGGAGTACAAGGCCAGGAGAAACCATATTTACACAGTTATCATTCATTTTCATCGCAAAAATATGCCAGATCCCTCTTCTTTATTTCTTTTTACATCTGCTAATATGGACGATCATCTTTTAAAAAAAAAAAAAAACGGTCCTAGTTTGGATTCCTCAAGCACACCCTGAAATAAGCATTTGAGTGCAAACAGTTTTTTTTTTTTCAAGTGTCGCCCCCACATCCGTCATTCCTGAGCAGGAGAGTCCGGAAGCAGACAAGCTGGGGAGACACCCAGTAATGGGTGTTACCAAACAGGGGACCCCCGCGCTAGGCACTGCAGAGGAACTCTGAGAATCGGGGTACACACAGTATGCCCCACAGGAAGCAGAACCCGCTCGTGAACCAACTTCTTTCACTCTTTGGCTCACAGAAGCTACACCCGAGAAGAGAGTATTCTAACATTTACAGCGGGCAGGGTGGACTCTGGTCTCCCGAGAGAGACCTCAGGCGGTGGAGTTGGCAGTTTGAGATCAACCTGAGTGCACTATAATAATAAGGTCTCTGGGGATGGCAGTGTCGGTCTTCGGAATCATCCCTGCCAAGCGGCGGCTCAAATTGGATGTGATGGGATTTCGGAACAGAAGGGATTGTTTCATTTCCTGCAAGCCAAGTATCAGGCCAAATCACATATGCTATGCGTGTTTCTGCTTTCAGCTTTACTCTGTCGCCCTCCCCTTTGTCCACTTCTTGAGCCGAGTTCCCCTGACTTTCGGTAGAAAGCCAAGCCCTTCCTCTCTTGGGTCACCATCTTTAACAGTGGGATGTTCTTCAAGACTCGCTCACACGCTGTCACACACCCCACATGCAGACACACTCACACAAGCATCACATCCTGCTATTTACCCCAGTTGTCAGGGTGGGAGAAGCAGCCGCCACAGCAATAAACCTCCGCATCACAATGGTTTAACCTTCCGGAAGTCTCAGATGAGTGCGGGCAGCTCTCTGGGCTTCAGTAATCCAGGACGCTTTGACCTCGTGCTACGGATCCGCCTGTCCACAGGAGTCTCCCAAGCTCACTGCAGCGGACGCAAAGAGAGGCCAAGCGACTCACACGCAGGCTCGTCACTGCCTTACCCCAGACGGACACCCGCCATGTTCACCCTAATTTCTTTGCCCAGAAGTGGACACAATCTGTTCGCAAGGAGTGGGGAAGTGTGATGTCCAATCCCCCCACTGCCACCACCAGAAAAAGGAGACCAAACATTTGTGGACAACAGCGGTTTGGACCAGTCACTCCCGGGAAGGCAGCCTTGTGAGCACCCACTGGCTACAGAAGCACAGCGGGACAATACTGAGGGTGACCACATGAGACCCGGAAGGCCTAGTCCAGAATCGAGAATGTTCTGATTCGCTCCAGGAGTGAGTAAGTGTACTGATGCCAAGTCTCTCTGTCATAATGTTTGGCGTTTTATTTAATTGGCTTGTAATCTGCATCATTTGTACCATTTGTCTGACAGGGCATTGGTATACTCAAGGGCCGAGATGGCAGGGTGAATGCCCTGAGATGTCAGGAACTGACAGAGATGGTAGGGGAGCGCCCAGATAAACGTGTGACGAACGGCAGTCAGAGGCACTGACTCCAGCTGACAGACTTCGTTTCTGTGAAATGATAGAAGGGCTTGAGAGTAAGAGGAGACTGTGCTTGAGAGATGTCCAGGTTTCCACTTAGCAGCCAGAAAAGAGACATGCATGCCGTGTATCTGCGACGTCCAGGTGGACACCAAAATATCAATGAAACCCCCTAAAAATTATGAACATGGTGGGACTTTGTCTTCTATTAAACTGTCATACTGCCTCAGAGGGAGGCTGTCGAGGCGGCCCTGACACTAGGGTAGAGGACTGTAGCTACACAAAAAGAGCTAACACAGATTCAACACTTGGAAAATCAGTGTCATGGGCCCTCATAAGAAAAACACGCTGAGCAACGAATGGAGTTGTTCAACCGCCGCTTTAGTTTCTGATGACCTAGTACCCACTCTTTGTCTGCCTTAGAAATACTTTTATAAATGTAGAGGTTTGGGGTATCTCTTTTTTTAAACTCAACATAAAAATAGACTCTTTGCTGGCACAAGTAGAGCCCTCACTTCTGATCTGTTTCCAATGCAGCCCATTACGGGAACCTGAGCACGCAGCCCATTCAGCCAGGCGCAGGCACAGGGAACTGCACGCAGCAAATGGAGAGACTGGTCCAGGAGCCCCTGGGGTGGAGATGGCTGTCTCGCCCCAAACGGGAGTGGAGACGAGACGGCGGCATGGCTCCTGTCGGGCTGGAGCTGGCCAGGCCACGGCCGCTCTGCGTCCTTCTTCCCTTGGAAAGAGGTAGCCGTTTTAGCTGGAAAACCGCTCTAACCTGGCCTCATTAATCCACCCTCATGCTCGCTGCCACATTCTTCCCAGCAGAGGACCCATCAGTCAGATGTCTGGATGAGACTCACCTAATCCCCTAAAAAGGCAATTTCTACCTATTCGCAGTCAAGTTGCCTCCGGATCCCAGCAGAGCAGCTTTGGAGCTGATATGCAGCCATTTCTTGTAAAGCTGCCTTACTTTTGTAGAAGGCACTTAGAGACATCGATTTATATCAAGTAATAAAAATTTAATTAACACTCGCACGTATAAACCTTGCACGTTGTGTGAAATAGAACATAAACCCAAGCGATCATTCTTTCAGGATGAGAGAATTACTTGCTTGGTTAAAACAATGAACTGACTCGTCTAATGGCTTTATTCAGCCAGAGTGGAAGTTTCCTGGCTTTCGGAAGGAACGGGTTTTCTTACTGTGGAATTTAATGATTTGTTCTCCCTTGCGGCTCTCCTGGGGCCACGCTGAGTCTGACCGGGTCCGTGAGGTTACCCTGTACGTCCTGCCTTTCCTGATAGAGCAGCGAGACTGCTCCGGCAGGCTGTGCCCCCGGGAGGTGACTTCTGCACGCAGGCATTTGGTCCCTTTGCACTGGCGAGCTGAGGAGGTGCAGGGTGACGGCGCCTGCACCCGTGAGTTGGGACAGAGCAAGATTTGAACCTTTGCCCTCCTGTGGCTCACGTCTGTGCTTCCTCCATCACACTGTGCTGAGCTGTGACTCTTGAATGAGGCAGGTATTTCTTGCTGTCCTTTCCCTTGTTCTATCACTCTTATTGCATTGTCTTTGGGCATTCACATAACTGAAAGCACCATCTAAGGGGTCGGGGGGAGAAAACAATCACAACATCAATAACCGTGTTAGGAGTGAGCTTATTTCAAACCTGAAGGAGAGCTGATCGATACGTGCACCTTCCCTGCTGGAGGCACAGCAACATTCTCACGCCGTTCCTGACTTATGCGAACCTCCAGTCATTTTCTAGCCCCTCAGGGAACTTTACATTTTGCTTTTACTGATACATACTTCAACCCCGGAACAGAAAATCATTTGAGCAGTCCATTCTTTAAACGTGAGATTAATATTCGATTCATAGTTGGGACATGATCGTGGAAACCTTTCAGTCAATCTGTTGCTGTCCCCTAGGCAAATTCGCAGTGATTTGAGGTCTGCTTCCTGCCTCCTTAGCCCTCCAAATTACTGAGAGTTTAACCCTAAAAATACTACCATTGTCAAATTGCCTAAATGGGTCTAGTCCCATTGACATATGAAAAAATTAGAAAATTAATTTCCCTTTAGTCATTTCCCCCATGCAGAAAGTATATTTTGTTTACCAACCCTACTAGGATGGATACAAGCATGAGTATACTATTCCAAGAAAAACACAGGACTGTGTATCTTTGAAATTTTCAGTCATCAAGTAAGCAAGCAGCTATTTATATTTTTTCCTATGCTATATACAGTCATCTGTCAGTATCCACAGGATGTTGGTTCTAGGAGTCCTGAGGATACCAAAATCCAAGGATGCTCAAGTCCCTTATAGAAAATGACACAGTATTTGCACGTAACCTATGCATTTCCTTCAGTATACTTTAAGCCACCTCTAAATTATGACATCTAATACAATAAAAATAACTATGTAGTTATTATTCTATAATGTTTAGTTGTTTAGGGAATAATAAGGGGAAAGTCTGCACATGCTCAGTACAGACACCATTTTTTATTCTCAGTGTATTCTCTTTTGGATGATGACTGAATCTGGGGAGGCAGAACTTCCAGATGTGGAAGCTGACTGTAATTAGAAAAGCACCAGGAATCCCTGATACATTTCAGAAACACTTCCTGCGCAAGACATCTAAAAGCCAGTCCCCAGAAAGCCTTCCTTTGGGTTAAGCATTATCTTTTCCTCTCCCTCCTAAAAGGAACTAATGTTGGGAGGCATTGAATCGGCTCCCTACTGCCTAAGTGTAGTTTAGAACACATGTCCGTGATGCTGTTCTAGGTTATGGAGGGACAAGATGGGTAAGAACATGACCCACTAGTGAGAGGTCGGCAGAGACGGTGTTGTTCGCCCTGGTTCTTACACCAGTTAAGCCAAGGCAGGGGGCGAAAGAGCACAGAGGGGAGCTACAAAATAGAAATGAAAACCAACAAGGATATTTTTAGAAGCTCGGCAGTCAGATGAGGTGAGAAAATGCCCTTGAGAGAGGGGAACAACAGGGTCACCATCAGCTGTACAAACCCGCAGAGCCTTAGCGGGGGATGTGCTTCGCCAGGTTGGTTCTCCCTGCCTGAAGGAGGGGTGGCGACACCAAGGGGGGAGCTGGGCATGGAGGAACTGCTGAGAAAGCAGGAAGAGCCCAGCACAAGGGGCGAGACACAAGGCAAATGTCATCCTGGCTCCCCAGCTTCACCAGCAGCTGTCACTGCACGTGCACACGTACACACTGTGCTCACAGCACAGGCAGGCAAGCGAGAGATCACAGAAGTGAAATAAAGTTGGGGCCAGAGGTAGGTAGTTTAGTGCAAATCCCCTCCCAGCAGCACCGTGCGCCCATTCCCTGGCTGCCATGCCAGACACACCAGGGCCGCCAGTAACGTCAGCCAAGCCAGAAGCTGAGCCATGCTTGTGAGTTACCAGCCACGGCCCCTGCTCACCGTGGACTCAGCCCATCTGGTCCCCTCGCAAGGTCTGGAAGCCGACTGAAGTGGGCGCTGTGCCTCCGTTCCAGGTTGAGACCACAGAGGGGTGTCCCAGAACCTGCTGGTGGGGGAGACTGAAGGGACAGAACCTGCAAGTGGAAAGGGCTCCCGGAAGCAGAACCTGGGCAAGATCGTGGAAGGGATGCTCTGCTTTCCCTCCTACTGAGTGCCTGCAGCTGCCCTGCAGGGCTGAGTGAGACAAGTCGCTGCCCAGGCAAGCCGCTGTTTGGCTGGGTCGAACGACAGGAGCTGATGTGCACCAATAAACAGACCGCTGTTTCACACAAGCTGCACGCAGGACACAGATGCAGAACCCATCACCCGCCACACACCCCAACACCCTCGCTGAGCACAGCAGTAACAGGGAGCCCTTCTGAGACCCCAGCCAGTCCCTGGCCCTTCTCCTCCTAGCTCTCTGCAAAAGGGGCCAATCTACCTTTCTGTCCCCCGTACGGCTGCCACCCCCACTTTATTCCTGGAGTCTCCTACCCTTAAGGAAGCTGAAAATTAGGCCTCAGTACCCCTCTCTCCTTCATTGCCCTTCCAGCATCAAGTCTGAAGCAGGCAAGGCACATGGGTGGTGAACGAGGCAATGGCCTCGGAGGCCAGAGACATGGGTTCCAGCCCTGATCCCTCCTTCTTGGGCTCTGCAGCCTTGGGCAAATTTTACCATCTCTGAGCTTCTCTTTGCTTAACCTCTCCAGGTGAGCTCGGGGTGTCCAGGGAGGCATCGCCCCCACCGGGGATCTGCAGGGCTCTGATGAGAGGGTTCTGTCGGCCCCACCTGAAGCCCGACTTTCAGAGCCCTTCCCTGGGGCCTCCAAGGACGCCTGTACCAAGGGCATGCTTCAGACCTTGGCACTAATAATCAAGACTACGGAAGGGCTGGCTCAGGGGGACAGCTGGGGAGGTACTGAGCAAGCTCGAACACTGCGGGACACCTGCAGGCGAGGTCGAGGCACTTGACTGGACGCTCAGACCCAATCTTTGCCATCGCTGGTTTGCCCAAACCCACACCTGTGTTCACCAAAGGTAGAAACTGAAGCTCGCACAGCCCCAGGGACGCACAATGGAGAGCAGGAGTTAGAAAGGCCGGACAGGCAGGAAGGGAGGGAATTAAAGGGAGCACTTTTGGCCTAAGGCAGCCCTTTTATGGCACAGTCTAAGAGCAGACTAGCTGTGGAGGGCCAGAAGGACTGCTGGCTCCATTCCACGCACAGCACGGACACTCCAACCGTGCAGGACTCATGGGAAGTCAGCAGAAGTCAGCATGCGCGATGGCGGTCCTTCCTCTGCCCCCCAGTGCAAGCTGGGCGAAAGCTTCTGATTTCTCTTCAGTGATCCAGCATCTAGTACAGCACAGACTCAAGCACAGTCAGAAAGCAAATGCCCAGACGTCAGCTCTTCCCCTGCCCAGGGAGGACCTGCTGGGCTGCTCTGCTCTCCTCCAGGCCCGGCCCGGAGCCTCCCAGCCCCAAGGTGGCACTGGGACACGGGGAGACAGGTAAGGAGAACAGGTAGACTCTTTCTGCTCCTATGTCATCCGATGGGCTTTGTCTTCTCTGATCCCACAGTGCTGAGAGTTGAGTCCTCTTCCACAGGAGCCGGGTGACTTCTGCAGATGCTGACCTGGAAACAGGTCCCTGCACCCTGCCAGAGCCCCGCCCTCCACCTGGCCCAGCCCTCCACAGCTCTGGGATGTCCGGGGACCCTCCACATAGGTTCTCTGTGGTGTGACCCATTACTCCCCCACACAGTCCTCTTGGGCAGCATATAAAGTGGCTCTGAGCCAGTCCTGTCTCCGGGGGGCTCGTCCTCCAGTCTAGGAGAGAGAAACCCATATGCCAAGTGCTGAATCACCTGCACAGCGCTGGCCCGACTGAGATCTCACTCTTTAGGTCCCAGATAGCTGCTGACGACCACCCGGAGACCCAGCTCTGCAGGAGCGGGGGAGGAAGTCCCAGCGACGCCGGCTTCCAGGGACACGGCCAGACTTGCCCGATCCTACCAAGCCCTTCTCTCTCTCTCGACTTAAAGTACAATCCCCTGCAAATAGAGCAAGAGGAAGTGGACCCGTCTCCAGGGAAACCCCTCTTCCCCAAGATTTCATTATCTCTATTCTCTGAACATTTTTACATCTTTAACTACCAGATTCAAGAATCACAATTCTTTGCCACCTATTTTGAAATTTTTCCGAAGTGGTCTTTTTGGAATGTGTCATCCATGGCCCTCATATATTAAAAAGAAACTGATGTGGCAAGAGATCTATCTTACTAACCTGACGTTTATATTTCTATATTTTCCCCCACCACTTCCATAAAGAAATTGTGACAATTTACTATAAATACAAATTCAGTGAAGTAACATGGGGATATAATTTTTAAAAGCCAGGAACAGAGAAATTATTGCTAGCATAGTATATCAATACCAGGAGAAAGATAGTTATTATAGTAATGTTATAAAATTAGTCTGCAAATCTGACACTGAGTTTCCTGGCGGTCAAAGCAAGAAGGGATAGTGCGTGAATTATTCAACTTCCATTGTCCCTGAAAGAAAATCTTCACAGTCGTTTGAGGATAAAATAAAGCAAAGATTTCTTTTTCATATTCTGGAATCGAAAGGAATACCTCTCCCAGAACCTCTTACACAGATTACCTAATGAGAAGTAGAAAATATCTGTGGCAACCTCTCTGTAATTAACACAACTTCACCTCGGTGGCAACTATCCTTCGGATGCTGTGACACAGTGCTGTCTTCATCCATTTGGGCTACTTTGTGTGAGGAGGCTGAAAGCAACTTCGTTCTCACAGATCCGGAGGCCGAGATGTCCAAGGGGAGGCTCCAGAAGACCCTGGGTCCGGTGAGGTCTACATCCTCGTTCATAGACGGCTTGTTTCTCACTATGTCCTCGCAGGAGGAAGCAGCAAGGCAGCTCTCTGGGGCCGCTTTTATAAAGGTGCTAATGTCATTCACAAAGGCCCCACCCTCCTGAGCTAATCACCTCCCAGCCCTCACCTCCTATACGTCACACTGGGGATTAGGCTTCCACAGAGGAATGTTGAAAAGGACACCAACATTCAGTCCCTTGCAGATCCCGGAAAGGTCTGCTCTGGCCAGAGACTCGTACACCCTGCACCAGTTGTGATAGAACTCACCTCAGAATGCACGTCTGAGAAGGAGCCCGCAGTAGTTTTGGGAGGCAGGATGGTGACAGTGAGGGAATGGAAAGGGCTTGTTCCTAACAGGCCCAGATTCCTGAGTCAGCGTTTGGTCCTGGGCGGCCACTCAAGAGGAGAAGCTTGAGTCTAACCTCGTCTCAATACACAAAGAGGCAAAAGTCAAATTCAACCCAAAAATGTCACCAGGAGCCAAGAGCAGCAGCTGCTTGGGAGGACATGACGAGGACAGCGTGGCTTGCAGCCCACAGACTTCCCTGCTTGGCCTGCCATTCCGGGGACAAAGCTCAGCTCCGGGGGCTGCAATGACGCTTGGCAACAGATGTCTGGACCCGATCCTCAGACCTCTGCTTCCCTGGCACATGTCCCACAGTGCCCAACTACTGGGGCAGCACACTGCCCATGATGGGCAGTCTGCACTTAGTCCTTCCAATTAAATCTGGATTTAATAAAAAGAGGCAGAAAATATGGCCTTGCCATGCAAATAGATTGTTCCAGCAGTCAGGACCCAGCTGAGCCCTGTGGCAAAGAAGCAGCAGCAGAAGAGGGACATTCCAACTCCACAGCCATAAAGAGATGTCATGCATTCTCTCTGTGAGGTGGTGGCACCCAAGAGTAGACAACCATGTTAGAGTGGACCAACCTAAGTGCCCAACAACTAATGAGTGACTAAAGAAGATGTGGTTTTTCTACACAATGGAGTACTACTCTGCCATAAAAAGGATAAACTAGAGACATTGTAGGTAAATGGGTGCACCTTGAGAACATACTCTTAAGTGAAATAAATCAGACACTCATGAGTACATATCGAATTGTTTCTCTGATATGGGAAACCATAAGTGTAAATAAGGACAAAGAAGTGTAATAGATAGTATAGGAAAGGAAGATAATATTCAAAAGAGAGGAGAACTAGAAAGGGAGAAGGGGGAAAAGTAGGAAGGAAAAAAAGGAAAGAAAGGGGAAAGGGAAAAAATGGAAAAATAGAAATAAACCTGCTGTAAATAGGGAAGGAGGGAGCAGAAGGGAGGGTGGGGAAGAGGGGGGAAACCAAGATACATCATGTACAAGTACAAAATAACCATGATGAATGTGATCATTGTGTATTCAATGTACCAATACATGTTCTTGGTTAAAAAGAAAGAGTGGACCAAGCCTAGCCTGAATGTGGCGGAAGAACAGGGCCTCGCACTTTGCAGATGCCGGTGGGTACCAGGCGACTGGCTGTGTCTACCTGATGGACCTGTTGCGAGCAGTTTGGTGAGAGGAAGCAGTGCCTGCTGCCTGTTCAAACCCCGCAGCACAGTGGGTGCTTACAGAACGCCCCCAGGAACAATCTCGAGTTCAGAATCATTTTAAGTGACAAACACATACTCAGTTCTGTTTAGATATGCCTGTCTCCGTGTCATATGCCAACCTTGTTCTCATTAAAATCGAACCTTCCGCTGTCATGGCTCAGGCACGTTGCTGGCTGGTGGCTGGAGGTGGGAAAGGAAGGTAAGCGATGAAAGACGTCCCCTCATTCTCTAACTTGCCCCTTCGTGATGCTATCTGCCTTGCTAGTTAAGATTTCTGACCACTTCTGTCTTGAAACTTGAAGAAGAAGGAGACACGAGAGAAGGAGGCAGGAAAGTTCTAGTTTGACTCACCCTCTCCCAGCAGCTTAATGTCAGCGCTCTCTGGGTTTGATGGGGATTCAAAGCCAACCCTTCCATGAGCTTGTGCGTGAATTCTTTGAAGACCCATGTTCCTGGGCAGAGTCTCATACCTGAAATTGCCTTGATTGAGGGGAGAATTCACCTTCTCAGCCCTGACACACTGGAAGCATGACCAGCTTCTTCCTGCAGAAAGTCCTTCCCCAAATTCCGCCTTTCTGCTGGACCTCCCAGCATTCCTTCCTGCCCCCTTCTCCACAGCCTTCCCGCCCCTCTTGTTTCTAAAACTTCTAAGGCAATTCACCTCAGCTCTCCTGGGGGCGTGGCCAGCATCTGGGCCCTGGAAATACCATGTATTCCCCACTGACCCACCACCCTCCGAGTGCAAGAAGCCGCAGTGCAGGGACTCCACTTAGCTCTACCTTCAGCTTGGTTTTTTTCCCCTTTCCATTGATGGAAGGGTCTTCTAGACTATTAGGTTGAGAGTTTGCTAACAGATTGCATCCTCTGTGGCATATTAAATCCTTTCATATACTACCAGCTAAATGTTTGTGCTGTGTAAATTCTACTTAAGCACTACACTCATTTCTCAACAGTCAAGACCCTTGGATACTGTAACAGATAAAAGAAAACAATTTGGCTTCTGGAGTTAAATTGGTACCCATTTATGGTTACCTGGTTTTTTATATTGCTGAACCCATTCATATCTGCTTGTACGTGGACAAGATTATCGAGAAGGAGGGAGAACGAGCCACAGAGGGCAGCCTAGTGCCCCAGAGAAGGAACGCCCTCTCAGTGGACAGATTCTTGGTAAGGACAGAGAGTGCTCTGAGGGAACTAGGGGCTCTGCAGACAGAATTCACCACCTGATTTGCAGAATGAAAAGGCAAGATTCCTTGTTCAAAACTCAGAGACAGCCACAACTGAGCATTGCCCCAGCACGGAGCTTGGAGACACTGCACAGACCGAAAGTCATACCGCCGCCCTATCCAAGGGCACAGAAGGAAACTGGCATCCAGTGGACAACTGGACTCGTAGGATTCTGCAGGCGCTGGTCAAATGTGCCCCACACGACTCCAAGGAAGGAGCAGCGACTGTCCTGACTCAGAGAGGAAACAGTGGAAGCTGTGAGAGGCTATTGTTTGTCTTTGCCACCCAGCCGCTAGGTGACAGGTCCAGGGCTCAAATTCTGCCTTTCCACTGGACCTCATGGCCTCCTTTCTGTCCCCTTAGCCACAGCCTTTATCTGCCTCTCACTGCCAGCCGTCCACCCTGAAACCCACCAGGAGAAACCTAAGACCTACATCAACAAATGGGCCAGTAAGTGTCATTGACATGGCCACTCAGACCCTAAAGAATTTGCTTTCTAAGCTGTAGCTCGTGGTAGAATAAAATTCCCTGCAGAATTCCCCACAGAAGAAAGGAATTTTCCTCACCATTGAAAATACAGGAGCAAGATACTTATCTACCCATCGACTGAGGACCTGCTGGACACTTGGAGTCCCATGCTTTACTCCTGTGTCCTCTTGGCACCCATGGCTGCCCCAGCATGAAATAGCCATGTTTTCCTCTTTCTACTAGGAGCTCCAGAACTCATGAAAATGCAAAAAAAAAAAAAAATCCCCAATTTTTTATAAAAGAATAATTCCAGCTTTAAGTTGTGTAGAAACATTAACTTGCCTATTTATAATTCTTCCTCAAACATAAACCTTGTAATCGGAAAACAATATACTGCTCAGTGTTAGACTAAGTGCTTCACTTGAGCATCTTCATAGCCTAATCTTAGAATTTATTAATTGCTAATTAATACTTTCTTGCTTTTTATTCATGCAGAAAGAATCAATACTTTAATTACAGACTGCTTAATAATATCCCTTTATCTGTCCTTTAATGGAGCTGCCACTGTATTTAGATGCAAGCATCTAAGGATTTTTGTATCCCCTGGAGCAATTTTTCTTTTAAATACTTCCAGTGATACAGTTGCTTTAAAGTAATAAGTGAGCCAAGGAGACGTAGCATGAAATTACATTCCATCTCCAGAGCCTTTGTAATTAAATAAAAATGTGTCACTTACTAGCTTCTAATTCTCCATTGGTGGGTCTTCTGGAGGAAATTGGAGACTTTATTAATTAACGGTATCAATATCGTGTTCTTTAGGAATCCCCAGGTTGGAGAGATACTAGGAACTCTCTGCCAAAAGCATTGGTCACTGTGCTTGGAGGTGGGACACAGCAGCGGGGCAAAGACATGTGGCCTTCGGTTTTAACATCTGCTGGCATCGCCCACCTGGCTAACCCTGAACACTTTAGATAATCTCTCTAAACCTCAGTGATCTTTTCTGTAAAATAAGAATAATGACAGCCCATAAGCTGCACAATGCCTGCTAGCATGTTGGTATTTTTATATTATTATGATCGGTGACACTAGAGAAAGAGAACGCTTAAATCTCTTTTAAGGACAGTTCCTAACATGTTTATCGTAAGGGAAATTATAGAGATCACTGTGGCCCTGGACCACAGGAGTCCCAGTGAATCGCTAAACACAGGTTTTTGCAACACAAAATCATGCAATTTTCCAAGATAGGGTGTATATATACTTTTTATCTTCTTTTCAATATAAACCATTTTTAGTGATAGAGAGAAACACATCCAGAAGCAAAACCGTTTAAAGATACATCCTTATTGCTGAGAGGAGAAGACGCACAAGAAATGGCGGCCGCTGCGCCCATCCCCAACATCCTCTGCTTTCAGACTCCTGACCTGCGGGATGCAGGGCCCTTCGCGGCCTTGATAGAACTCCTCTCGTTTTCACTTCTTTCTTTCACTGACTTTGTGAGAGGTTCTCTAACTCGCTGCAGCAAAGCTGAGTTCTTTAAAATCTGAAGCGGTTGAGCGTGATCCCCCATATAACCACCTTATGGCAACAGGCAAGTCCAGCAGGAAGGAGCTGGAGGAGGTAATAGGCAGCGCCGCTCTGGGCGGTGTCTGGTCTTGTCTTGGGGCAGCTGCCACATCTCAGAGATGAGAACGTCATCCAAAGAGAAAAACAGGGTCTAGACAGGAGCAGATAAATGTACCTCCAGCCTCATTTGTCAGTCTACACTGATGACCAGCCAACTACAGACACATCTTGTGTAACTGGCCACATGACTATCGCTCTGCTTGGGGCTCTGAAGTTCGCTGACCAGGCGGAGTGAAGCTAGATGTTCCAGGATGTCACAAAGGGCACAGAAGCCAGCTAAGTCACCTGGGAAAGTGTATCAGGACCCGGATGTGATCTCACAGGCTTGCTCAGCATTTACACCTCTGCCTGTTAACTCTGGTGATTAAACTAAACTCCCCCTGACTCTACCACTGCCAGCTGGTTACTGTAGGCTAGTAACTTGCAGCCTACCTCTCTACCTCTCCCAACAGTCTTCCTCATCCCCTCCATCATCGCTTACCACTCCACACCTGCCCCTGCCTCCCTCTTGGCATGTGATTTCCACAGCCGGGGACACTCTCACCATGTCTCTGGACAGTCAAGTCCCCCGTCCTTCGAAATGCACCAAATCCGCCTCCCCCAGGAACCCTACGGGGCCCACTGCAACTTACAGAGCTTCCTCCCTCCGCCGACACCTTGAACTCGTGCCTGGGAGTTGGGCGGGGAGGCAGCCTCTGCTCAGCAAGCTCATCTTTCTGTGGCCAGCCTGCCCCGGTGGATGGAGCAGACACCAGGAGCCACAGTCTAGGATTGTCCAGCACCTTCTGGATTTTACAGAGTTTCTGTCAGAGGCAATGTGCAAATAAATGGCAGCTGCTATGGAAGGGCCATTTTTCTGGGCCGAGAAAGTCTAGCATGCATCCAAGAGAAAGCGGTTCCCTGTCTTCTGCCACCTGATAGGCAGGACAACCTGACACACTTGGTTTCATGTGAAGGTCTGAAGTCTAGCTGGCTAGCCAGGCAGCCAGCTGCAGCTCCACCACCTACAGACCACGTGACTTAGGCAAGTGCTGTCATTTGGATCGTCAATGTCCTCCAAAGGCCCACATGTCAAAGGCTCCCACCTGATGCTCTGGGGAGGTGGTGGAACCCTTAAGAGATGGGGCTGAGCGGGAGGAGAGTGGGACCCCAGCCTCTCCCTTCCCCATCCTGTGCTTCCAACCACACCTTGAGGGGTTTTGCCACGCACTCGCCACAGCCTCATCACAGGCCCAAAACAGTGAGGTCAGCTGCTCATGGGTGGACCAAAACCTCCAAAACTGTGAACCAAGGTGGACTTTCTCTTACAGGTTTATTATCCCAGACACTCATTATAGCGACAGGAAGCTGGATGCTAATGTGGCGAGCTCCAGTGGAGTTTCCAACCTGTGAACTGACGTAAGTTTTAGGATGAGATGGCGGAAGTCCCTGCACACAGAAAGAAAACACCCCAGAATCAGACTCACAGGAGGAATGAGACACCAGTCAGGTTGACCACAGTGACTTGCAGCAATATCCTGTCCTTATCACACAGGCAGGACTAAGCTTGTTCCCACAAAGTGGGTTTCTGCTTGAAAGGAAACCAATGGCCTGGCCTATAATTTTATTGTAGAAGCAAGATCTATCCCATCTGAAAATAGGAGACAAAACTTGGCTATTGCCCTTCAGAGTTTGCCCTCTGGATTAAAATCAAATTTACTCATAGGCCTCAAATCGCCATCCCAACTTTATCTTTGCCCTCCATTTCACAAGCCTGGCATTTCCATTAAATTCTCTTTCATAAAAGTCAGTTTGCCAAACAGATTGACAAGAGAAACGCTGGTAATAGATGGCGCTGCCCTCCACAGCCGAAGTCATGACCGCCAACATGGCTACCATCAGCAGCCACAAGTGGGCCCATAAAGTCAGCCGCGTCCCCTGTTCCCATCCATGCCAGATCCCCGAAGATCTTCCTAATCCCATCCCCGCCCGTCTGTGGAGAGGGGCTGGCCCTGTGCATGATTCAATCAACCAGTGAGCAGACCAGAAAGGCTGTGCTGGGCCCGAGGCAGGCCCAGATCTGTGCTGGGAGTGGAGGATGCCGAAGAGGGCTGCGTGCCCATCGCCCAGCATCTGTGGAGGGCCGCGATGTCTGGCTGCAGCCACTCTAGATACTAGGGAACGGGCGGTCAGGGTAACCAGGGTAGCGACATAGTGAGAGAGACAGGTGACAAATTAGTAACTAGTTAACAGTGAGCTCATTTCAGATAGTGCGTATGTGCTGTGGAGAAAGTAGAGCAAGACAGTGACACGGCGCCTGGGGTAGAAGGCAGGACAGAGAAGGCCGGATGACCGTCAGTCCTCGGCCACAGGGAAGTGACATCCCCGTTGAGGGATCCACTTGACTCAGCAGCAGTGAAGTATGATGCAGTATTCTAACCGGATGTGGCCGAGACCGCAGAACTGTAAGAAGGTGGCGCACGAGGGACACGTCACAGCGGAGGAGCACTCAGAGGCAGCCCGAAATAAGGGCAGCTGGGATAGTCACTGCAATAGTTACCGCTCTCGTTGCTGAGACAAAATGCCTGACACTGAAAGCTAAAGAAGAAAAGGTTTGTTTTGGCTCGCAGCGTGCAGAGGTTTCAGTCCATGGTCGGCTGGCTCCAAGGCAGGGCGGCCTGGCAGAGGGGTGCACAGAGGAGAGACAGTCCAAGTGAAGCCGGTAGGTGAGCGCACACTAGCCCTCTTTCGGTCCCTCATGTTTTATGCAGGCCGCCTGCCCTAAGGTGGGTATAGCACTCACACCCTTAATCCTAGCCAGAACTAGGCCAAACCACAGTGGACTGATCGATTTAGTAATCACAAACACTCTAGATCCCGCCACCTCTGAAAAGCAGCCCCGTGACTGCCTGAGGCTTTGGGGGAACGTCTAGACACAAGTCATAACAGTTACCAGTATCCAGCACTTCCTGTGAGCCAGCCCTTACTGTACCCACTTTGGAGACAGTGAAACTGAGAGTCAGATGGCCACAGTTGTGCTGCTAGTAACTGGCGGTGCCAAGTCTTTGCTCACACTTGGTCACATGGAAATCTGGTGCCAGCAAGCTCCAGACAAGCACTCAGGATCCAAGTATTTGAGAGAAAGGTCCCGAGGTTTATCTTTTTATGTTTCAGATGCAGGTGACATAGGACAATTGCTCCTGGAAAACTGGAATCTCTCCTGCCGTTTGCAACTCCAAGCCTTATGCTCCCTTGTCTTCCACTGGGCTCGACTCTCTGCCCCCCTTGGCTTCCAGAGACAGCTCCAGGGCTCTTCGGTCCGTGACAGTGGTGGCAGGAGCGGCATTAGGAAACAAAACAGATTGGGACAGAGCGCCACTGTTATCCTTAAACACACACATAACTCTCCCTCAGATGCCACAGCCCGGCTCCCAGTCCTCAGGCAAGGTCATGGCCAGGCAGCGTATCAGCTGATGGAGTGAAGGAGGGCAGCTGAGCAGAGCAGGGTGCGGGGCTTCAGATGCCACCAGAGTCTTCTTCTTTTCCTTTTAAAACCAACTTGACCAAATTATAATTTACACACAATAAAGTACACCTGTAAGCATATAGTTCAATGAGCTTTGACAACTACACTTGTGTGCTCAGAGACGTAATTCTACCCAGCAGCCCCCCGTAAAATGCCAAGTCAGCCACAGGAATCGCACCACGTGCATGCCAGCCCCGGGGACTGTCTTAGATGCTCTCTATGAGCAGACCATTCCAATAGTGCCGACCTGCCAGGCAGTATGTGAGGAGGGCCACTGAGGACCCCTGAGTCGTGCAAGCGGAAGTCTCCATTCTTCCACCAGCCGATGACTCATGTGCCCCCAGACGCTGGCTATCTGCGAGACAGAACCATGGAGGGAAGCGGAGCAGGGCATTGAAGCTGGGCAATCCTAGCCCATACCCCATGAGTGCCTCGGTTTCTCCTCCCTATAGTGGAGACAATAGCCATACTTCTCAGATCTCAGGGAGCGTGTAAGGTGCCTGTAAGTGTGGCCTTCCAGGACTGAAAGGATCCCCCACAACTGCTTACATGTGGCGTGAGACCAAGGTTTACCCCTGAGAGCTGTACCTAGAGGGACCAAAGAGGGAGCTGGGAGGGAGGGAGCCAGTGTCTGCCAAACAGAACCTGTCACGTGACCAACAGGTGCCTGTTGGGTAAGGTGGGCTCTCAGGTCCCAGACACTCTGAGTTAACCCTTCATGGGCCATTCTTCATGGCTGTCATCTTGGGAGCGCCTGTCTGTCCTCAGTGGTAAGCTCAGGAGTATGGGAACTTGTCCTCATGTCTCAGCATCCAGGAAAATACCTGCCACATCCCAGGCACACCACGTGTTTAGGGCATCAGTGAATAGGGAGGCGGAGGGTAAACTAAGATGTCTCTAGTCTGCCCTTAACCACCTCCATTTTGTCAGAAAAGGTGATGACATAGGACGCGACATCACAGATACATGGACTGATACATAGCAGGGTGGACGAATGCTTACTGAATTAACTCAGGTTAGCTAGGACTCCTCCCCGAAGTGTTCACTTCTTAAATTCCCTCTGTGGTTGAAGACCACCTCCGGGAATTTGATTTAAAGTATATAAGTGCTATTAAGAGTTCAATACATAAATCTCAGTTTTAAATCATCCCCTCTGCTACCAAAGCTGGCTACGCTCACTAAATGCTGTGAAGAATACAGAGAAGAATTAAGCTCTGGGGCCCTTTGGGTAAAATGTGTATCTTAGAGACATTATAAAACGCTTTAGCTGCTCTTTGTCTTGGCTACATAGAGTTTAGCACCAATATACAGTCTAAACAATCTGAAATTTTCATTTCTGTCTGCATTTTTGTATGATAACCTTAAGAATATTTACATTATTCCCCAGTTTTCTCACTTCACCTGGTTTCCGCATCAAATTACTTCTTCAGATTTTTCTATAAACCACCTCAAGTTATTTTATGAAGACAGCCATAAATAAAAAGATAAAAGATGTACCTTCTGTGCATGTGTTTATATATTTTACAATGTCAATATAAATACCACGGTCCTCTGACAACTAAACTTGGCCTGATCCTTGATTTTATGAAAGTCCAAAACCTTCCCCATGATTTCCACCAATTCCTGAAAAATTCTCCTGAGTCCCTTCACTGATTTTCCAGTGGACTCACCCCAACTTCAGTGAGTTTAGTCTCCCAGTGAAGTCACTTACACAGCTGGGGACGGCCCACTGCTCATAGGCTCCATGTTCCTCCATCTTGGCCCTCCCCTTGAATCTCCTGCCACATCTTCCTTATCTTTGCTTGTTATTTCAGTTACTGCATTTTGGGACTCAAACTGGACTTCTCACCACCTATCCTGAAAGACGCTTTGCAGTAATACCTCCACATGGAATAATACCTCACGCAGGGTGGAGTCTGTGTGCACACTGGCCAGTGTCCACTGGCATCTCATCAGGAGAATCCTGCTACTTCCTGTTGGGCACGAGTCTCACCAGGGAAGGCGGCCAGTCTGGTTCTCAACTGGACCCCACATCCCGGGAAATCCACAGCAGGGAGCACAATGTGTAAGGCTCCCTTCAGGCAGCAAGTGATTTGACCCAGTTACAGCCACTCAGCAATGTGCACGAATTGCTTTAAAATCTGTTCTTTTGCCCTCAACACTTGGTCGCTGATCTAACAGTGAGGACACATTCATTCCCAAGGCATGAAGTGACAGGAATAGGTGGAAAATGTGGTTTAGCCAAATGATAGACCATGCTATTCAGCAGGCACACTTGGAACTGTCCACAGGGAATTGCTCTTCTCTTCTCACAGATTAGTGAAGAAACAAATATAATCAGCCTTTTATCCAATTGGTAGCAAATAATAGCAGTAGAAAGGATCAGTTCAAGCTAAAGCTGACAATAGCTAAGATCACACAGAGTAAAATTTATACTTGTAGAATTTAACCCAGAAAGTTGGGCTTTGTGGAATTACTGATCGCAAAAGAAAATTCACAATGACAGAAACCATAGTCAGGAAAAATTTCTTAGTAATAAAAAACTCGCCAACAAATTAAACCTCCAGAGCAAAAAAATTATGTAAAAAGAATTGATTTTGATAAGGAATAATTACAGAGAAGTGGAAACAATCTGAGGCCATTTAACTGTACTTCATAGAAAATTGAGCAAGAAATTAAATTGGATAATAGAGTTTACTCAGAAAAGTAGCATTTTTGATGAATATTGCTGGGTGTGGGCATAATTCTTATTGAAATATTTATATCCAAAACACAGAGTGGAGGAACTGCGTGGAGGGATGGGGCATCAGGAATGGAGTTCTTAGGGCCAAGTGCAAATGAAAGATGTTTTCACATTGATGACCAAGCCCAAAACTCACTGTACACTCAGTTAATAGCTGTGGAATGATTTATTTACTTATCTGAAAGCAGATGTCTCTGCCTCTCTGGCCAGCCCAGTCAATACACTACGTCCCTTCTAAGTATCCTTCCAGGTGCACATTTATCTGCTAATCACATTGTTTTCCTGGTCCAGACAGAGCAGAGTAAAGGCTGCTACCACCACTGTGAAGACCCAAACCCATGAGGCATGAGGGTCACAAGTTCAAGCCCAGCCTGGACAAGGCCTTCCTCCTACACAAGACTGCCCTGCTCAGAACCCAAGGTGGCTTAGTGTCCGCTGAGTATCAGTATGTTGGTTTTAGAACTGGGGCATGGGGGCAACGACTGAGTAAAAGCATCCAAGAATCCCTCCATTGTTTCCAAATGTTTTGCTCTTGTAAAAATGTAAAGAAGAAGATGTAGGGGGTGGCGCCACCAGGCATGGTGATGCACGTTTATAGTTCTGGGAAGCTGAGGCAGGAGGATTGTAAATTCAAGCCCAGCCTGGGTGAATAAGCAACTTAGTGAGACTCTGTCTTCAAATCAAAAATTTTAAAAGGGTTGAGGATGTTACTTGGTGTAAAGGCCCTGAATTCAGTCTCTAGTACCACAGAAAAAAAGAAAAGAGAAGAAAAGAACAAGTGAAGATCAGTGCTTCTTATGTGTCCTCACACAGGCATCACAGAAATCCCACAAGATGACTAGCATTATTATTTGATTAATATTTGTTTATTAATAAATATAAAGATTGCTATTATTATTTGTTTATGTCTGTTTCCTCTCTCAACTGTGAGTCCCTTGAAGGACTGAATGGATTTCCAGCCCATCTATCTATTTCTAAAATGAACAGATGACATCAAGGACTCTCAACAAATTGATATAAAAGTGAACAGGCTCAAACTCCCTTTAGAAAAAAATTTTTCATCCAAAATAGAAACCTACAGTTCTGATGACTCATTTAGCAACAGGACAAGAGGCACAAGCCATGGAAATGCCCCGTACAGAACAAGGATGAAGACCCAGGTGATCCACACCCATTGTGCCAGCCAGTCAGACTCCGCTGGCCACGTGGAGGGTGGAAAACAGATGCAGGGACCACCGTGTGCTAATATGGAACGTGCTTGATGCGGCTGAGCGGCCACAGCTCGCTCCACGGCAGCCCATTGCACAGGAAACGGACTGACCTGCAGAAAAGGAGCCTGCCCGAGTAAAAGCCAAAAACAAATCTAACTCACACTTGGGACTGTAGCTGTTCCCGGAACTGTGGGATTTTAATACCAGCAATGCTTGAGCTCCATCCCGTGGAAGGCTGTGGCTCGGCAGGGTTGGGGTGCACCTGGAGCTTCTGTGGGGACAGGAGGCTGTCAGGTGACTCTGAGCCTCAGACTAATGGGTATGTTAGCCTCACCTGGGGCGCCTTGAAAGATGCCACTTCCTGGGCCCCGCCCTGACCAATTCAATTTCCAGGGAGAAATGCCTGAGCATTTTTAACAGCCAGGGCTGAGAATCCCTGAAAACTACAGCCTGTACACTCTTCTCTGTCTCTTTCCATCTGTGCACAACTCTAAGATAAAGATAAAGAAACTGTGGGGCACACACCAGTAATGCCAGCACTCTGGGAGGCTGAGGCATGAGGATCTCAAGTTCAAGCCCAGCCTGGACAACTTAGTGATTTAGGGAAACCTTGTCTCAAAATAAAAAATAAAAAGGGCTGGGGATATAGCTTGGTCCAAGGCCATGGGAGAATCCCTGGTACCTCGAGAAGAAAGTGGGAGACAATATCACTTTCTTACCAGGAAGCATCATTCCAATGAGTGAAAAAGAGCTGTGGAGTAAATGCTGTTTACAGGAGCAGATGCTGTTGCCTACATCTCTGCAGAGAGGCCTGGAGACTATAACCTGGAGGCCCGGGGGGCCGGAGCAATGTCTCATGCACCTCTGTGCCCCCAACATCTAGGCCAGAGCTGATCAGATTCCCTATCATTGAACCCCACCCACCCAGGCCAGCAGACTGTCCATCCATTAAGCCAAGCCAGTCCTCCGAAGGCTAGAGGAACACAGTGGCCACCATAATCAACTTCTTGGAGGCTCTAGGCCAACTCTCCTGCGAAGACACAGTGATACCTTGAGGCCAACCGCCGAGTGTGTGTGAAGGTCAAGCTCACCCACGCTCACAGCCGGCATCCATCCTGCACACCACACAGGGACAGTGTAGGGCCAGATGACCAGCCCGGCAGCTGCCGGGAGGCGCCACGAGAGTCCTGGATCCTCCCCACCTCTCTGGGGAGGCAGAATGTGGTGCAGACGGCTAACAGCCTGGCCGGCCCCCCAAGCCTCACACAAGCATTGTGCTCAGGTGTCCTCAATGCTTTATAAAGTCAGATTCTGCCTTCCGGCTCCTTGGGAGAAGGACGGGAAGTTCGAGAATGATGATGGAGGTGTGATGAAGCCGGCCTGCCTCCTGAGGGCTCTGCCCATTGTCAGGAGCGACGCAAAGCCGTGAAATAGTCACAGCATCGGGACCACTTGTGGGGCGCAGATGGGCAGTCAGGCGGAACAGACTCTGGTGCATGCTCTGTCAGGGTACAACGCAAGCCTGATGTGCACCGATGCCTATGGCGATACATTTGGGCAAATCCCCCTCTCTGCATCCGTTTCTCCTTCTATACAAGGCAGACTCAGCCCTCTTTTCGCCTCCCCACTTTACTACAATCATCCGGAAAAGTAGGATGAGCACAGAGCAGCTGAGTAGTAAGCAAAGCTGTTACCATCACCCTAACATCCTCAGCGCTCAGTGCTCCTCACCAAGTATCTGTGAAATGCATGAGTGAGTGGGCGAATTCACAAAAATGAACATCACAGGTAGCAGCATTTCCAGGCTCAGCAAGTGCGCTTCTAGCCCAGTTTCTACACAGAAGTCAAAACCAGAACTCCGAAATAACTACAACTGTCGCTTACTTGGCAATAATGGTCTGTGAAGTGCGGACCTCTAGAGCATCCTGCTCAACCATTCAGAGGTCTGCAAGGCAGGCGGATATTACTTGTCACTCATCAGGTGAGGACACTAAGGCTCAGGGCGGTTCTCATCGCCCTCATCTCTTGCCTTTGCCTTGTGTGCTCCGCAAAGCCCAGGCCTTGGCAAGAATGGTGGGGCCCCAGGACCCCATCGACATGCTAACAGGCCTGGCTCACCTACTATGTATATATAATACTAAACACATGCATGTGTCTTCATTATTCAACACACGCTGGGTCACTTAGGAATATTCAACCACCAGTAGATGGTGTTTATTTGGGTTGCAGATAATTTGTTCATTTATTCATATTGTATGGCAGGCACTATTCTCTGTGCAGAAGATTCGGTAATTAACAAAGCTGACAATTGGAGTTTATACTGAATGAGAGGAAATGGATTTTTTTTTTTCTGTTACTAGAGACTGAACCCAAAGCCTTTACCCTGAGTTAAATCCCTAGCCTTTTATTGTTGTGATTTTTGTTTTGGGTTTTTTTTTGTTTTTTTGTTTTGTTTTTTTTTGTTTGTTTGTTTTTTGCAGTTTGTGGTTTTATTTATTTGTTTGTTTGTTTTTGAGAATGGGTTTCACTAAATTGCCCAAGCTGACCTCGAACTTTCAATTCTCCTAAGTGCCGGTATTACAGGCCTGTGCCATACAGCCAGCTAAGAGGAAACGCCACCAGCAAATGCACAGATGAGTCAGGAACATGCTGAGTACTGATGCCTGCTGTTTTAGAAGGAAGCAGGTTGAGGAGTCCAAGAAAAACTAAGCCCAGAGCTGGTTTCTACCACCGGTCAGCGAGGCCTGTCTGGTTAGGCAGAGCTGGAGATTTGAGTGCATCCAGCGGACACACAGGGTGAAAACCTTCAGGACAGGCCCTAATGCAAGGCAAGGGGCCGTGCCTCTGAAGAGCAGGGGCCAGGGTGGGAGCTGAGGAGGGAGCCAGGGGCTGGCACCAGCCGACTGGACTGGAACCTTTGCATGGAGCCTGCCGCCGTTGTGAGGGCAGACTGTAGGGGCCAAAGCAGAAGGCCACTTCACAAGCTACTGCCAAGAAGTGTTATCAGGATTTGAAAGTATGAACTTACTTAATCGTCACAGCAACACTCTGAGGTTGCTGCTATTCTTAACTTCCCTTCCTAAGATAGGACAGCTAAGAACAGAGGGGCCCAGTGCCTTGCTCAGAGTCACACGTGTGTAGTCAGAGTGGAGCCAGGATTTAAAGCTGATGTCTGGAGTCCAAGTGGCTAAACCTGGTGTGGTCTAGAACCATCCAGCATAACAAACCGGGCAGCAGCAGGCAGAGAGCTGTCTTCCTTACACAGGAAAATAATAACCCACTACTCAACTAAAAGAAATCTTTTTATTTCTGTATTTAATCTCTTAAAAATACTTTGCTAAGGCTCAACGAATAAAGGAGCAATTAACGTCAATTAAGCTTATAAACCATATCCCATTTTTTCTTATACCGGCCCTAAGGTGCAGATATTATCCCATCTTACAGATGAAGCAGCTGAGGCTTAGCAAGGTTAAGTAACATGCCTGCAATCCTGCGAAAAAGATCCGGATTCCTTCTTCTTCCAAAGTCACGGGCTCTACCCGGCACCATCCATCTTCCCAAAAGTGCTTGAAAAGAAATACACACTCGTAGATAGAAATTTCTAAAAAATATACAATATGGACATGCACTTAGCTGCTACCTTAGCTGTTCCATCAGAGTGATGGCTACTGAAAATGAACCTACGCCACTGCTCCTACCAGACACTTCATCCAAACTAAAATAGAGTCTTCGTTATGCTCTGAGATGTCTCATGTTAACAAATACTGACACTGATGGTCATTGCTGCACAGAAAAATTGGACTCAAATCTATTTTTTGGAAACACCTGAAAGATATCCTTGTAGAGGATACTTACTGGTCATAAGAGTGATTTTCATTGTCAGTGATGGACTAAATCTGAGGAGCTAGAATGGTGGCTTCATTACTATGGGAAGAAGTTCAGTGTGGTGGGATTACAAGGGCTTCATCTCGTTGCTTCCATACGAATGCAGTGCATGTAATTATTATTATCACTTTTCACAGGACACATTTGAAACCGAGTTAAATTATCTGTCTAAGGAATCACAAGGAAATAGGATTTCTTGAAACTTTTTACTTGACTGACTTTTCTCCTAATTTTAATCTTCAGTGTTATCTGCCGTTAACAATGTTTTGTCACCAAACTTTTGGCATTATGTTCATAAGTAAAATGATACGAATTTATCTTAATATATCACCTATAGATTTTCTGTGTAGTAAATATGCTTATATAAATTTGAATTTTTAGACTGCATTGAAATTATTTCTGTTGGTTAGAATCACATGGCAAAGTGTATGTAAAATATATATTTGGGGGCTGGGGATTTAGCTCAGTGGTAGAGCGCTCATCTAGCAAGTGCAAGGGCCCTGAGTTCCATCCCCAGCACCCCTCTAAATCTGTATTTGAGGAAATTTCCTCTTAATTGGAGTAAGTGCTTTAGTATTTAAATCAAAGTTCACCATTTCCTAAAACTGTGTGACCATTAGATAACAGTATGTTTTTAATAATTGGTAATGTAATATAAGAAAAGTGATTTTTCTTTATGTTAAGCTATCTCATCTTTATAGAGAATTACTGTTTCTTCTGTTATTTGGTTTTCCTGTTTCTTTTACTTCCCTTTGTAGTATCAGTCTGTTACTGTTTTCTAAGAGACCATATGTGCTTCAGTATGTAAAGATTTTTATCATGCATTGACATTGTGAAATACTTTGTTTTCTCTTTACTTTGG
Source organism: Hystrix cristata (assembly GCA_004026905.1). NCBI lineage: Eukaryota > Metazoa > Chordata > Mammalia > Rodentia > Hystricidae > Hystrix > Hystrix cristata. The sequence continues at coordinate 37,602 of PVJO010002267.1, read as the reverse complement.
TGTTTTATTTTTGGTTGTACAGAAGTTATGTTTTGAAATACAATCATGTTCTATCAAGAAAGAAAGAAAGAAAGAAAGAAAGAAAGAAAGAAAGAAAGAAAGAAAGAAAGAAACAAAGAAAGAAAGAAAGACAGACAGACACACACACCCAAATGGGGATGGGGAGAGGGGGTGATTTTGTTCATGCCAAACGACCAGATTGGACACTTGGGCCGAGATAATAAACGGAAACATTTTTGGATTCTATTCTGGAGACTACGGTGTTCACCACAGTCAAACGGCACCAGAACTGGGAGAGTCTGGTGAAACTAAGCTGACAGCCACCCTGATCTCTGCTAGGTGGTAACGCCCCCTGGGAGGTCACGTGGTGGACACCCTCACAGCTGGCTGAGCAGGTGATGGTCCAGGTGAGGCTCAGCGGGCCAGCAAAGCAGCTCTTGGAAAGCGGTAACTCACACAATGCTCCTGAAGTCACGTGCTTGGAACTACCAATTACCACTCAGACCGGGAACAGGCAGGTCTCTGTGGGCTGTTCCCAGAAAACCCTGGACCACCAGTATGCTGCGGCTGCCGAATCTGCTAGCAAACCGCCAGTGCAACAGGAAGGGCAGCCTCAGAGCAGAAAGGAAGCTGCATCCCTCCCTCCCCTGACACCCGGACACCTGGAGCAGCGCGTGTAATCCCGATCCCCAGCTTACGATGTAAGAGAACAAAGCTACAGAGGGGCAACTGCCCATGAAGATAAACCCAAACCCACTTCCATTATCAACAGCGAATGTGTCCCAAATAGGCCAGGAGCAGCCTGCTAGCTTTTCATGTCACCCAGCCTGCAGCAGTGAGATGAAGGGCGTTCCATCTGCGCCTGAGTGTGCTGACCCAGAGGCTAGGAAGAACTGTGTCCACAGGGCCACGGAGCTGTTAAGTGGCCAGGCTGAGGTCTTGCATCCAGCCTCTTAGGTTCCAAAGTCACACTCCCTTCCCAGGCCAGAGGGTGGGCCAGCCCCACAGGTCCGCTCTCCTCCGTGCTCCTGCTGCTCTGGGGGCACCTGTTCCTGCCCTGTGGTGCTTCCTGCCACGTCCCGTCGAAGGGGCCCCAGTGCAGCCGGGAAGCTGAGACTGTCTACTTCCCGGCCACATGACTCATCCAGCATCTCGGGCCTTGCTACACCTGCTGTTCTCCATGCCACCCTCGGCCCTGAGCACACCACCATCCCAGGGGCACTGAGGACCCTACCCGCAATGGTCTGCAGCCAAACCTGGAGTGCCACTGGACTGTAGCAACCAACAGGACCAGAAATAATTTACTTCTCGTACTAGTCGCCAATTATCTCACCTCCCCAAGTGGGTTTTTGTTTTGTTTTCTTATTTCGTCTTGTTGAGACAGGGTCCCACGACATAGTTCAGGCTGAACTTCAACTCAGTATGTAGCCCAGGCTGGCCTCAATGCACAGCAATCCTCTTGTCTCAGCCTCTCAAGTGTGCCACCAAGCCCAGCTTACTTCCCCCGTTGGGTTACAACTTCTCTAAGTATCGGCACCATGCCCTGAGAGTAAAGGATGGGGCAGGAATTGAGGACAAGCAACAAGTGACAAAGCAGTGTGTGAACACACATGGCTGGTCCTCTGAGCACCCAACAGCTGACCACATCAGAAAATGTGTGAGTATTAAAATCACTATACCGCAGGGATATATGCACTCCCATGTTTATAGCAGCACAGTTTGTAATAGCTAAATCTTGGAAACAACCCAAATGCCCATCAACAGCAGAATGGATTAAGAAAATGTGGTATTTTTATACAATGGAGTACTACTCTGCTATAAAGAATGATAAGCTTGAGATATTCCTAGGTAAATGGATGCATCTTGAGACTATACTCCTAAGTGAAATAAATCAGACACACATGTTTAAATACTGCATAGTTTCTCTGATGTGAGAAACTGAAGTGTAAATAAAGACTAAAATGTATTATATTGGGAAAGGGAAGAAAATGTCCAAATGGGAAAGGGAACAAGGGAGGGGGAAAGGAACAGAGGGATAAGAGAAATAAGAAATGGAAGGAAAAAATCGAAACAAAGCTTTTGTAAATAGGGAGGGAGGAGGGGGTGAGGGAGGGGAAAAAAAGAAGCAACAAGGTATATCATGTACAGGTACAAATCCCCAATGATGCATGTTATCAATATGTACATCGAAAATGTACCATTAAAATAAAATTTAAAAAAAAATAAAATGTGTGAGTATAGTATGTTGGCGGTTTGTAGCAGAGGGTCAAGGCTAGACAAGAAGAAATCATAATACAGCAAGGGACAGAGACCTTTACTTTTGCCCCTTATGACCTTGGAACAGAGGGACAGTCTCGTGCTCTGGGGGCTCGTGCTCCAGACTCATCCAGCCACCAAGCCAACTTGAACATGAAGCAGATCGTGAATGCCTCTAAATACCTCATTGTTCTGTTCCTCCCACCATGCCACATAAGTTAGAAGCAACATTAGCAGTAAGCCTTGGACTAATGAAATTACTCAGGCAGAGTGGACAATAGCCCACACTGCCTGCCTCTGACTCCTGGCTCAGATACCCAGTAACTGTATGGAATGGTCAACCTCTGCATGCCTCGCTTTCATCATGGAGAGGTGGGTTCAATAAGGTAGGGGCTGGTTTGGGGAAGTTTTTATAGACATCCCTCTTCTGTACTTAGTACCCAGTAAATCCAATCCATTGCCATTTCTCATTCCAGTTTTTCTATGCATAGAAAGTGAAAAGATGCTGGCATTTTCTTTTTCTCTATCAAAGTTAAAGAAAATTATTTGGAAAAAGCTTGACCTGATTTATTACACTTCAAAACTGTGTAGTCATATTTAAGCATTTAACTTGTGCAAATGTATCAGGAACCAATGCCAAAATGCATTGTACAAATAAACATCCATCCACAGTATTGTTCCCTTCTCCTCTATGGGGAGCAGACGAGTGTAATTTACTCACAACTCCCACCTCCATGGCTGAGCAATGCCTGTCATTTCCTCCACACATTCATCGTACAGAATTCCACACATGAGACTTTGACAGCATAATGAAGACGAAGAAAAATAAAAGCATGTTTAGTCCCTTTACTTGATTCCATAAAAACACACAAACACTCTATAAAATGTCCACTGGAGCATCACATAAGCATTGTCCCCATGACTTGTTGCTAATGCCAAAGTTGCTACCCAAGAATGGAACGTTAATTTATTTGGGGGAATGAATTACAAAGGGGATCTGTGAAACAAGATGCTAAAGATTGTATCAGTGAGAACTGTCACCCATCATATATGTTTCTTAGAAATAATAATAACTAAAAGCAGAGGCTTGGAAAAAACTAGATGTAGAAAAATTAAATAGTTTTCTTAAAGGCACGCTTTGAATTCTTATTTTCAGAACTGGAATGCGATAAGACCAAACTGGACACAAAACGAAGAAAGAGGACAGGGGATGTAGGTCAGTGGTTGAGTGCTCGCCTGACTTGCACCAGGCACTGTGTTCAATCCTCATTACCACACAAAAAATAATAATAATAATAAGGGAAAGGACAGTGGGATTCTACATGGAGATCCAGTAGAAAGCCAGGTCCCTGAGAGCTGAGCCATTACTCAAGGTTCTTTTTGCATGGAATATTTGTGGGTCAATATGCATCCGACAAAAAACTAAGGAGCTGTGCAGAAATGAAGGAACAAAGTGATTACCTGTACCTTCCAAAGAGAGACGTCCAGCTCAGCCACCCTGCACTTAGGGCTGAGAGTGCCGCAAAGTGCTGCACCCTGGGACACAGGGATTCGGACAGGCACCAGCCCTGTCATAAGCAGCAGTCTGCTTTATTCACACCACTGGATGAACCAGACACTTCAATATAGATTAAGTACATTTAGATCCAATGACTCCACATAACTAGAACCTCCAGACACAGAGCAGAACAATACAAATCTCCTCCAAAGGTAGAAAATACCACAGTAGACCTCATGTTACTTCAACAAGTACATTTCCATTGCAACCAAAGATAAGCAGGTAGATGCAAAGATAAAATACCATAAACTAGCAGGAAGAAAATCACACAATAGAATCAGAACCAGAGAGACTCCAGACAGTGAAATGAGGAGACAGATTATATGACAAGTACTTCTAGTTCAGTGATATGAAAGACAAGCATTAGTTTCACAAAGAATCAGAAAGTCTGAAAAATGACATCCCATTTCTTAAAAAAAGTCAAGTCAAAGCTCTAGACCTGAAGATTCCTCAAAAAAATAAAACTAGAAATCCATTCAGCCCAGCTATTCCCCTTCTAGGTATAACTTCACAAAAGAGTTAAAGACATCATATTACGGTTATACGTGGGTACCCATGTTTATAGCAATAAAACTCAACAGATAAATCTTGGAATCGGCCTATGTATCCACACTGCTATAAAGAAGGATCAATTTCAGTCATTTGTAGGAAAATGGATACATCTTGAAATAGTGCAACATGAAATAAATCAGACACACAAGCTTTGATATCACATGGTTTCTCTTATATGAGAAACCCAAAGTATAAAGAAAAAGCAAAATAAAAGATGGATAATAAAAAACAGGGAGATAGATCTTTTGCATATGGGAAGAGGACCAAGAGACAGAGGAAAGAGGAAGGAGACAGGAGGGAAGGGGACATAAAAGAATTGAGGTGTGTTATGTACATGATGAATGTAATCATCAAATACTGCAAACATTTACTAATAAAAATTTTTAAATTTTTAAATGAAAAAAAAAGTTCTACAGATTGGGGATTTAGCTCAGTGGTAGAGTGCTTGCCTAGCAAACACAAGGCCCTGAGTTCAATATCCAGCACCAAAAGAAACAAACAAACAAAAAAATGCTAGACTTGAAACACATAATAACTCATAGTAAGTCAAGGATGAATTTAGAGAAGATTAGACACATAAGAAAAAGGCTGTTAAGAATGAAGCTCAGTGTTATAAGAAAAAGAAAAGGGTAGAGAAACCAAATGATATTTTTTTAAGTCCAAAAGATTTTGAGAAATAATCAAGAGGAAAATAATACAGGCAAATACAGAGCACACAAGAAGGTAACTGTGAACATGAATATATCAGCAAAGACAAGTAAAGTCAGTGCAACAAATACTCTAGTTAAAAGACAAAGATGATGGCGCTGCATTTTAAAAATACGTAGTATACCCTATTGAAAATGTAAAGCTGTAGGAAGGTTAAAAATAACAGAATGAAGAAGAATATCTATACAAATACTAACTAAAACTAACAGTGGCAAGAAAGCATTACTAGAAATGAAGATGTTTACTCAATGAAAAACAAGATTGACTCACCAGGAATTACACAATTCTAAATTTGGATGCACAGAATAACATGGACTTAAAATACAAAAACTAAATATTTACAAAACTAGAAAGAGAAATAAACATAATTATAACTACAATGGAAGATTTTGATACACGTTCTTAATAGAGATAAAATAACCAGACGTTTATAAACAGAACGTCACAAAGAACTTGGCCTGATAGAAACAACATACAAAACACAGTACCTAACAACTGAAAAATACTTAGCACTTTTTAAAATTGGCCATGGTGTGAGTCATAAAGCAAGTCCTAACAAATTTTAAAAGGCTAAAATCATACAGAGCTGCAATGTACAATATGATAGTCCCTGGACATGTGCGCCATTTAAAATTAAATTAAATTAAAATTAAACAAAATTTAAAATTCAGTTCCACACTCACCCTAGCCATGTGGTGCTCAGTAACCACACATAGCTAGTGACTTCTCTATTTGTAATTCTCAGTCCTGTTTTAGTTTTCTTTGTAACATTATTATTAGATGAAAATTGGTATTTAGCTGTCTGTTTACAAATTTACTCCTTACTAACATGATTTTGGTCTGTTTTCCCATCCAGAAGTATATTTTGTGATAATTTTCAAGAAAGGAAATTATCATTGTCGCCATGGTGCCTACTTTATAAAAATATAATTATTTAACTAATGGTTTTCTCTTTATTATGTCGTCTTATAGTACAAAATGAAGTCGGCAGCCTGAATGGCAGAACCATCCATGTCAAATGGAAATTTCAAGTGAGAATTTTTAGACAGACCAAAATGGAAATAGGTTTCATTTTATCTTTTGGTAATATATCCCAGAAATAGTTAATATTAACATGAGGTGTTTCAATTTAGAATTCAAGAAACTGTACAAATATCTGAATTCAAGGTTTGAGCATCTGGAATCCTATCTGCCTTAATGACCTAAAAGTCAAATGTTTGGGTGTAGAGTTGTTGACAATAGCTTTGTATTATTCTTCCACCCCAGATTAAGGTGTGGACTCTAACCGCCAAAATATTTAGCCATTAAACAAAATCACCAATGAAAACATTGCCATTGGTCTGAGAATATCTTACTGTTCATGGAATGATTAGAAATGAGTCAGAAACAAAGCCAGAAATGGCTCGTGCACCATACTAAGCAGTTGCAACTTTAGCTTGAAACATCAGGGGACCACAGAGTGTAAATAGAGATAAAGAACAGATGGGCAAAATGAGACACGCAGAGGCTGACTACCTTGCCCGTATCACGCAGGAAGCAAGTGGCACAAGAGTTGGAGCCGGGCAGTCTTGTTCCGAAGCCTGTGCCTATGACCACCGCTGTAAACTGCTCGTGAGAAGAGACAACAACCCACAACACCTGTGGACTCGCTAAACAAACGATCCACATTAATTGACCCCCATTTGTTTTTCAAAGCAATTGAGCTCGTTTAAATTAACCAGTCTTTGTAAACCTGGGAACACCACCGGGTGAAAACGGTTGTCTTTTTCCTTCTTTATGGGGAGATTAGGATCATTAAACTCCAGAGACCAGGATAGCTTCATTAAAAGGCAGTTGTGATATGGGAATGTTTTATGTGGGAGAGCTAAGTACTGCTCATTAGAACACCCGAGAGGGACCAAGCAAGTGACCACGGGTGGGTCCTGGAAGGACATCGTTGTCAGGGGCTGTAATTCTTGGACTTGAGAACACGTGCCGAACCTCCACACGCCAGTAGCTGAGGCACCTGGGAACCGCTGAACGTGGCAGCCAACAGCAAGGCAGCGTCACTCATTTAAAGGAGGTTGATAACGTTGTTCTGCAGTGGAAGAAACCCAAGACTGGGAAACAAAAGAACCACACAGGAGGCGCCGAGGCCAGCCGCCCTCGCATGGAAACGGGCCTCTGCTAGGCAGGCAGGCCTGAGGGCATCTGTCTTGTGGAGAAGCCCAGGAGCCTGCTACTTTCGCTCCCCTTGGTGCACACCCTGGAGGGTCTGACGGCACAGACATGGGACCAAATGGACGTGGGACAAGAAGAGTGCCACGTAGCACTCTGGGGGCATGCCCTGCCTCGCTCACACGGAAGCCAAGATCATGGCAGGAAGGACTCCTTAAAGGTGAACTGATTCTATCCATGGACATTGTCATCTTTGTTCATGTTCTTCCTCTTCGCAAAATCAAACACCTGAGAGGTCAAGAGAAGGGAAATCTTGAGGGCCCACCCTACCCCAGGGTGCAAGTAAAAGAATTAAGGTGCGTATGGTTGGGGGTTGACTTCCCAACGATAGAGGTATTGAACTGAAGCAGTTTTCTGGACTCTGGGCCCTTTAAAAATTATAAATGCAGTATGATCTGTGTGTGTGCATGTGTGTGTGTGAGTGTGGGTTGAGCCAACAGAGAGTTCCAAGAAGTTGGATAAATATGTAGCAAAAGGGATATACTGAAGATTGCTAGTGAAGTGAACCAAAGTATCAGTGCAGAAGGGATCCTGCCAGGCAGAGCGGGGCAAAAACATCTGGAGAGAGCAGAGACCTCCAGAGGGTCCCTGAAAGGAAGGGGCAGGGTCAGATGCCGCCACACGAGGGTGTAAGTCCCAGGCTGCTGTGCCACCCAAGACAAGTTCTTAACCTTTAACTTTTGCTGATGTATTCATTTCTTTAGGAAATATTTTTAAACTGCTATAAGTAAAAATAAGCATGAGAGTACTAGAGCCTACAGAATATGCCTCAGTCTCCCCATGAATCAAAGTGAACAAAACAACACCTACTTTACAGTCTATTGTGAGAATTTAGGTAAAATGCTCAGCTTATGGCTCATTATGCTTGTTAAATAAACGGTAGCAGTTCTTGCAGTTGGAAGTGGAGGTTGGGATCCAATACAAGAATCTACAGTCAGGAGGCGGGGTGGATTTCTACAACTCAAGAATTGTTCAATACTGGATGAAAATGAAGTGCATTGGGCTGGGGGTGCAGTTCAGTGGTAGAACATTGTCCTAGTGAGCGCAAGGCTCTGGATTTGATCCTGGGCACCATTAGAAAAGATGGGCGACTGCCCCTCACCCCTCCTTCTCTCCCCAGTCCTACAGCAGAGGGTCCTTAAATGACTATGTGACCTTCACCGCAGTATGGGTGCTGCACGCAGAGCAGGAAGAAACACAAAGTCGTTGCTCTAAGTCATTTCCCATCCTAAACCATTTAGGCCATCAGTAAAAGCAAAGTCTCCCTGTCATACTGCCACCAGTCTTTTCTAAATAGGTAGCCCGTAGCTAGTGAAAAAACAAATGAAGACCAATCAGAATTGTTTAAAAAAATAAAATAAAATAAAGATTGTCAGGAAATAAGTGCCATGAGCCCCATTGCCGGGATCAGGGACTTAGTGCTGAAGTTCAGACTTCAAATGATGCCGGCCTTTTCTTTCAGTTAATGGGAAGCGATGAGTGTCCTACACAGAGAAGAGGGAAGGCCACTGCTTCTCAGCCTTCCACAGCACCCAGGAGTATAAGGTGGCTCATCAGAAGTGTAAGAACCAGCCAGTTGGAATATCAAAAGTTTGGCTTATAAATGAATGGGGGAAGGAGAGAAGTCCCCAGGAGGAAGGAAACATTCAAACAGAACCACAGACTTTCAGAGCCAGAATGAAAGTCAGCAACCAAAGTCCTTCAATAGTTGAGGCAAACGAGCAAGACCAGAGAAGAGAAGGAACTTGCCAGAGGAGCCCAGCCCGCACGGGCACCAGCATCTCAGTCTGTGCTCTGCAGAGGACAGAGCCGGAGACAATGTCTGGGTGTGGGCCGGTGATGCAGGGAGTGGTCCCAAGAGGCGGGGCGGGGAGAACGAGGCAGAGACAGAGAGACGACCAACATGAGGGAGCATTACCAAGCCGCGGTCAGGGGCACACGGAGCTCAGACTGCGGTGGGCCCTGAGCAGTCGCAGACTGCCCCCTGGGCTAGCCGCCAGGGGCATTTATGTGTCAGGTTCTGTCCCCAGGTGGTAAAGGACTGCCCAAGGCCACCTCCTCTGTACACACACGGGCTGAGTGGCTTCCATGGGCTCAACCAGTGAGAGAGGCCGAGGCAGGAAGGCAGTCAGGAGCGTGTCTTGAGGTATCATCAGCAGAAAGTGAACCAAAGCCTTAAAGGCACTGTCCTCCCAGCCAGGGTTGACCTTGGAAGGATGCAAGTCCCCTAATGCTAAAGCATATCTTAAGATCACAGAAACATGGCAAGGACCCAGCTTCTGAACGACGTAGGGAGTCTGTGCTCCTGCCGCCACGGTCTAGCCAGGCCAAGAGGCTCAAGGTGCTAGCCAGGGTCTCGCTTACCTATTTCCTCAAAGACCAAAAATACAAAATTCCACCTGTGTCTTGGGACCACAAAGGGACCTTAAATGCCACATCAACAGCAAGTGGATCTCCTTGACAGTGCAGACAATATTATGTCCCAACATTATGTGCAAGTAAAAATTGTTCCCATCTAAAGCACCCTTAAGCCACCTTTGATGTCAGTAAGCAACCGAGGTGTGAAAGAAAATGAGTCAGTGTTTAAGGAACATTTTAGCATTGGACCTTGAAAGCCCACAATCAGTGCTGTCCCCTTCTTGCAGGGTTGTTCCTGACATTCTTGAAGGAGACCTAGTTGACAAATTAACTGTGGGAACCAGTGAAGTGTCTGGGAGTGTCAAAAAAATGACAGGTGATGCCCAAAATGTGTCATATCCTTTCTGCAGTGGAGCATACTAACAACCAAACCAACCCTGCCACTCAATTTCACCGTTGGAGGCAGGCTGCCAGGTGCAGAGCTGCGCTCCTCTGACCGAGATGGGCACCCTCCTGAGGCCCATAGCCCGTGACGGGGGTGCTGGGAAGCACTCTGTAATGAACCGTATATTCCAGGAGCCTGTATTCTGCTTTGACATACTGGTGCAAGAGTGTTGTCTATGAAAAGGTAGTGTGAAGTAGAATGCCAAATTGATACTAACTTTTAAAATAAAAGTTATAACTCAGGAGAAATTTCATACCATGATAAGCAATCTGGGCAGCAGCCCTCGGGCCCCTTTGGGTATGAATTCACTCACTCTCCTCTGCCCTTAGGGTGATTTTGTTGGAGAGGTTTAGAAAGCAGGGTAAGAAGAGCTCTTTACAGTCAGACAGACCTAATTCAAAGAATTTCCCCCACCAGAGTCACTTTGAATGAGTTATTTCACATTCCTGAGCCTGTTTCCTCATCTGTTGAAAGTGAATCATCCCACCTACTTCTTGGGTTGTTGAATTAAATGGGATAGTGTAGTGCAAGAATTGATATTGGATAAACATAAAAAGATTTTTAATCAAAAATTCAGCAGGAAAGCAAAAGAACATGTAAAATGGGCTTTTTTGCTCAATTTGAAAATATATAAAGAAATGTTGAAATAAGAATGCTAAATTAAACCCCAAAACTGATTAATTGCTTCCAAGCAGCTTTTGGAATTATCTTTTCAAACTGATAGAAAAAAATGTTACATTCATTGTCCCAGCTTCACAGAAGTGGAAGATGCCTGAGCCCTACAGGTGTACAAATTAAGCTCTGCTCCTAGACAACAAGATCATTCATAAGCTGACTTGTTACTTAAGGTTCCAGCACAGCTGTTTGATCTTGGGATCCTTTTACCCTTTTAAACAACTTTGCATGTCAAGAGCAGCGAAGAGCTTTGCTGATATGAATCTTTTTTGGGGGAGGGCGGGGTGCTGGGATAGAACTCAGGCCCTTGTGCTTGCAAGCCAAGCACTCTAACCACTGAGCTAAATCCCCAGCCCCTCAGATATGAATCTTATCAATATTTGCTGTAATAAAAATTAAAACTAAAAAAAAAAATTAAAACTAAGAAACATCTTAGTCTTTATTTTAAAAACAATAACAAATCCATTATATATGAATGTAAATAATGCATTTTAAAGAAAATTAGCTGTATTTTCCAACAAAATAAAATTCCATCTGAAATTTAGAGTGTTTTTAATCTTTGTATGCCTTTTCAGTGTCTGATTTAATAAAAGAAAGCTGGATTCTCATATCTGCTTCTGTACTCAATCTGTTACAATTTTTTTCTTTGGTTGAAGTATATAAAGGAAAACAAATTTCACATAATATATCAAAAAAACACAGAGGGGGTGTTTTAATAGTTTTCACTGGTGATTGTATATTGTTTTTATTCATACTTCTCTAAAAGTGGTCAAGTGGTAGTTTCTGCAAGTGAGCTGCAATAGGAAATTTGAAACCATATCAATGAGCTCTTTGTACTCCCCGAGGATGAAATCCACTGGTCTATTTTGCATTTTCAGTGGACCTTTTACCCATACGTAATTTTGTCATGATTGGTATTTGGAAAAAAATTGGTACAGTGAACTGTTCAGACCTTCCAAATAATTGGCACATTTCACTAGGGTATACTGAAAAAATTCACGAGCCTCAACATTGGTTTTGTCAGTGAAGCGTCTTTTGTTTTCTACTGTGAGTCTGCAGCAGGGAACGCGTGACAGCTGACTTGTCCGGGGCACGGCCTTGACTTGTGCTAAGGTACAAGCAGCCTTGTTCCCTACCGGTTCTGCGTCACTGCACAAACTCAGCACCATGAAAAATGCAAGGAACGCCTTCCTCTTCTTGTGATGGCAGTTTTAGCCTTACAGCCCCCCGGCAGTGTTTTGGGATCCCCTTGAGTCCTTGATCTTTGCTTTGAGAAGCACTGTCCGAGTGTGACACCGAAAATGTGTAGTCATCTTTTTGCCTTGTTTGCAAGTTTTACATCATTTCTCTTAACATTTCTGACTTTTGCACAATCACAGAGATCAGTCAACCCAAATCAGGAGCAGGGAGGGAGCTAGGAAGAGAAGTAGGTTGGGGGTCAGTTTCATGACTCACACCCTGACGGATGAGATACAGATGCGTAAGCCAGACCACTCCAAGGAAGAAGACTCCTCCAAATGCGACTCGCAGGAGGGAGCACGCACCGGCAGTCAGTCAGGAGATCGCCCTGGAAGCAGATCTGACCACGCAAATGCAATTGTGGGCAGGCTTACAAGTTTCACGTCACAGCCCAATGCCCGTTCACCATTAATCAAGCAAGTTAATTAGCAGATAATCACTGACCCTCAGGGTATATGTTGCTCCAAAACTCCCAGCAAAGAAATTAACTTAGAAAAAGAATAAACTCAACTCTTTAAGAGTTAGTGTGTATCTGGGCTTTTGTCTCGAGCCTGTAAGTAGCACGCTGATGATCCCTCTGTCAGGAAGCACAGGCTCCCTCGGCCTCGGGCCTAGTGTCTTCTAGATGGAGCTAATAGAGAGGGTGGAGAGATGACACAAGATGGCACAGGCCCATCACTCATCCACCCAGCCAAGACCTCCTGTGCCCAGACCTGTGCTAGGAGCCAGGCATAGAACACCACAGTCCCTGCTCATATCCAGGAGGAGGAAGACTTCCAAATGGAGCCTCAGGATTGAAGCATAATTACAAACACATTTAGTGTCCCAGGGAGAGGACTACATTGCCATGATGACATATTAGCACGGTGTAGCTGTCCTGGGCTGGGGTCTGAAACACTGCTGGGGAGTGATGTGCTCTGCTCTGTGATGTGCTGATTGAGGGCATCTCAGGGTCACAGGTTGGTGGAAGACACAGGACACCTGGGAAGAGGCTTTCTGTCAGAGCATAAAATGGTGCACCCGTGGCCCAGCTTCTAGAGAAGGTGAGAGGGAGATAGGCCTTGCAGACCAGTGAGGACAGGGGGTCACTCCACTGGTTGCAGAGGGTAGCAAATGAGAGGCTGTTTGCTGCTGTGCTCGGAAGTGCATTGAAATAGCAATGCGTGTGCCACGTGGTGGACAGAAGGAGAGACGCCAGTGTGGAAGTAGGAAGACTACTAGGAGACCATGGCAATGTCCACAAGAAGGGCTTGTAGCTTGGATTAGGGCAGTGATGATGGAAAGAGAGAATGACACCCTTCAAAATATTTAGTTGACAAAATCGCCCAGGACTTCTTGGTAGAAAGGATTCAAGTGTGGAAGGAGAAGGAGATATAAAGAGTAATATGTATACTGTCAGGTGGCATAATTAGACAGATGTTATAGAACCCTGAAGGAGCACAGATTCCAAGCAGTGTGGAGTCCCACATATGGGTTTAGCCCTCAGGGGTAAGGTCTGGACCAGATATACACTGGAGTGACTTAAACTGCAATGTGGAAGGTATTTGCCAGTGAAGAGAGAAAAAAAGAAGAGGAAGGGGATAGGGAGGGAAGAAAGAAAAAGAAGAGGAAAGAAGAGAAAGATGCTAGAAAAGAAAAAAGGAGAGAAGGAAGAATAGAAAAAGGGGGAGAAGGAGGATAAAGTAGGAAAGTAGAAGATGGAAAAAGGACAAGCAAAGGAGGAAAACTTGCACTTCTGTCAAATACAGAAAGAAGGTACTACCAAGGAAATAAAGAGTAAGTCAATGGGGAAACAGGAGAGGGTATCAAGAGAATGTAATATCACAGACAGCAAGCAAAAAGAGGTTGTTGGAAAGGGAGAGCACTAAGTTGTGTCAAATGCTAGAAGAAAGTGCCCTTTGAGTTTAGGCCCAAGGAAGTTGTGGGGGATTTCCCGCATCTGTCCCCCGGGGTGCCCTCTCCATCCTCCTCCTCTGTTCTGCTTTCCGCCTTGGGCCTATCTCCTCCAGTAGAGCCCTATGACTTCATCATAACATGTCAACTTGAGTGGATTCAGAAACACCTAGTGGATTAGTGAAGAACAGCTCTGGGTGCATCTGTGGATGACCAACATGGAGGCCAGCAAGCTAAGGGGCAAGGTCTTTCCCAGATGTGGCTGGCACCCACAAAAAGGCTTGTACCCTGGAGGGAATAAAAAGGGAAAGAAGAGGGTGTGCCCATTTTGAAGAGGGTGTCAGCCTTCTCAAGCAGGTGCACCCTTTCCACGTTCATCAGTCTCCAGGTCTCCAGTTTCATTAGTCTTCAAAGCAGACTCGAACTAACCACTCTCAGGGACCTTCCAAGCCTTCAACCTCAGACAGCTACTGCATCCTGGATCTCCTTGTTCTGCAGCTTCCATATTCTTGGGCCAAGAAGCCATGGGATGCTCCAGCTCTCCATCAAGCAGACGGCCCCTGTGGCTTCTCCCACCTCTGATCTGTAAGCCTGCCTAATAAATCCCTGATGTAATTATTCGTATATGCTCTATTGTTTCTGTTCCCCTGGAGACTCCCAACAAATATAACCACAATCCTCGCAAGGGAGGGAACGTGTGTACCACTGACAGCTGTATGCCAGCGTAAGCACAGTGCTAGTCCCCCAGTAGCCATTCAGCAAACAGTCGATGAGTAAATGAATGAGTGAATTCATTAATGAGACACAAATGTTCTACCAGTAGAAGAATCAGGCAGCAAGGAGGTGCCAGATGATAGAATAGTATCAAGGCCTGTATTACTCATTTTCTGTGGTTATAATAAATCCTGGAGGCCAGGTAGCCCATAAAGAAAAGAGGTTTATTTGACTCAGCCTTTTGGAGGCTGAAAGTCCAAAGGGCACAGCACCGGCTCTGGCCAGGACTCCATGCAGGGTAATATCATCATGAGATTGCATGCAAGAGGGAGCGATCACATGGTGAGACAGAAAGCCAGACCACCAAGGTCACCCAAGAGCTACCTTGACTCCTTTTGAGGGCACTGCCCCAGTGACCCAATCCTCTTGTACTAAGCCCCACATTCTACAGGTTCCACCATCTCTCAGTGTCACCACACTGGGGACCAGCTTCCAACACAAGACCCTTAGGGCGATACACTCAAACCACATCCAAAGCGTAGCAGAGGCGAAGAGCCCTCTGACCCGCAGAGGGTCTTGAAAGGGTCTGGAAACCTAAGACGGTCGGCCCTGCAGTATATAGAAAAGGGAATGAGGGAAATTGGTACCTCAGTAGTTCACGAGATCACATGTTTAAAAAGTCAAACCCCAGGTACCTCAAATGGTACCTCGCTGAGTAATCTTGAATTACTCAGTCTAATTATCTAACACATGACCTGTCCCTGAAGGAGCTTTCTATCAAGTTGAGAATGAAAGACTATCAGGTATCAAACAGAAAGTGAATGTAAGCAAGACTGAAAGACAAAGGGAAATCCTAAATGTGAAATAAGTATAAAGTTGCCCCAACAGGGTATTTAGAAATGTTATGAAGGACATGAGCCAGGCCATGAAAAATGAGTGTGATTCACTTCTGTGAGGAAAAAGGCAAAATTTTAATAGGAAGGGAATGGAACTAAATGAGAAATTTCCAAAAAAAGAAATACAAATACATAAGGACAAGTGAAATAGAGCCAATGTTACCAGTTACCAAAGAAGAACAAAGTAAAGCAATGAGATGGAATGCTTCTACTCAAAAATTTTAAATATTATTGAATTAAAACAGCAGTATCTTGTGATGCCCAGGGTATGGGGAAATGGGTGCTCATATATCCTGCACATCATTACAAGCTCTCTGGAGAAATACAATTGACACCGTGCATTGAAACAGTTAAATGTGGTCTGCATGTATCCACATAGGATAAGTTCCAGGATCAAAATCTGCAAATGCTCAAGTCTCTTACATAAAATGGCGTAGCACTTGCCTATAACCTACGTATATCCCCTTGTATACATTAAATCATCACTAGATTACTTATGGAACCTAAAACAATGTAAATGCTATGTTAATAATTGTTATACTATATGGTTTAGGGAATAATGACAAGAAAAATATCTGTACATGTTCAGTACTGACACAGTTTTTTTCCAAATGTTTTCCATCCACAGTTAATTGAATCCACAGATGCAGAGAAGACCCAGATACACCGGGACAACTATAATTCTTCTTCTGCAAATTTGTCTTAGGGAGATAATTAAGGATGAGCACAAAATTTAGCCATAAGGATGTTGGTTGCAGTACTATCTTTTATGATAAAAAGTTAAAAATAATCTAAATCTCCAAAAAGAGAGGTTAATAAATTATGTACAAAAGTCTTATGCATGCGAAAAAATGATTCTGTAGAAATAGTTTTATTTATATAAGAAGTTGGTCACAATATATTAAGTACGGGAAACAGGCTATAAAGCAATATGTATGTTATGGTCTGATTTTATATGTGTGTCCTTGTGTGCATATACAAGGAGAGCTGAAAAGTTATGTATCATTATGTTAGCAGCGGTTAACTTTAGGTAGAGACAATTATGAATATTTTAATATTCTTTGTACTCATCTAGTATTTTCTGGCTTTTCTTTAATAAGTCTTTGAAATGAGATTTTAAAATATAACTTTTCCAGTGTGGGAAGTGGAAAGCAGACGAGCAAAGTCACAGAAGAGATTCGGAAGATGAAGACTGAATCGTGAGCACAAAGTGGAAACCAGTCTGATGGGACAACAGGCGCCCTGTGCCTGTGGTGTTTAGAACGGGCACAGGAGGCCAAATAAATGTAAAAGGGGTGTTTTAGTTACTTTTCTCTCGTTGTTGGGACAGAATACTCGACACCCAAAGTTAGGGGAAGAAAGGCTTATTAGCTCACAGTCTGCAGAGGTTTCAGTCTATAGTCCGCTGGGTCCGAGGCAGGGCGGGCTGGCGTGGCAGACCAGCAGCCAACTGGCCGCAAAGTAAAGTGAGGAAAATGCAAGGAATGTATGCAAATAAGCAATGCAAACAAGCAGCTAGTTAGCTTCTTCCTGTATCTTTTATCTAGGCTACCTGCCCCCAGGGCGGCCCGCACTCCCACCCCCAATCTCAGTCTTACATCCTTGATCCCAGCAGAACCATGCCAAACCGATCAATGGATCAATTTAGTAATCACACACTCTAGATCCAGCTATCTCTCACCACATGAGGCTTTGGGGGGGCATCTAGACACAAACCATAACAAGGGGTGAAGGTTTCAGCTCTTCAGTAGAGCTGCTCATTCGGTCTTCTTTACAACTCCAGAGCAGATGCCGGGTCTCTTAGAGCCACACTCGAGTCCAGCAATCACAAAGCACCAGGCACAGGAACCCGCCCGGGCCCAGTATCAGCTCGGGGAGTGTGAAGCGGAAACTGTGATCATGCAGCCCACAGTCAGTGAACCAAGTGGCTCTGTGGCTGACAGACGGCAGCCCCCAGGTCCTGCGGGCCAGGAATCCCACAGTGGCTCGTCCAGACAGGAAGGCATCGTGCCACCAGTCCGTTGGTTTTCCTTTACTTTTCATAATTCGAATGTCTCTTAGCAGGACTTGTGCCCTCCAGTTCAGACCCACAGTTCCTACTTTCTTCCTGTTCACCGAGGTAGCTTCATGCCACCTTCCTCGCTCCTGAGAGCACTAGTCTCTGCCACCTTTAGTGGAGAGAAAAATGCATGCGATTTGCATCCAGGCAAGAGGTTCAACCTTGCCGTGAACTGAGCAACCTAGAGCCTGTTCCTTAGCTTTCTTAGTCCCTTCATCCTTCAAAGGGGGCTTTGGACACTGAGTCTTGCCACCTGGCCCCATCATCATTCACATGGGGCCAAGGAAGGCTCTCCCTGGGAAGATTATCAAGGCCTGAAATCAGGCTAAACATGGGAACAAGAGACTCCCACTGGCTTCAGTGGAGGAGTGGAGTAGAAATCCCAGGACTCAAAGGAAGAGGCCAGTGTGGGAACAAGCAGATCTAAACTGGCTGCCCAGTTCTACAACCACTGGGCACTAAGCACAATGGAGCAGAGAAATCTGGAGAAGATGTGACCAGGCAGAGCCGCAAAAGGATGGCCGGCCGAGACACACTGCTCAAACAGAGGGAATCACGGTTCTGTATAAGGTCTGGATCTGCATGGCTGCTTTTCTCTGAGGACCAGGGCAGAGTCAAGCTGGTGGGACACACAGGTCTAAAGAGCTGGCATTCTTCTGTTTCTTCCATGGATATTTTCTTTATGATTATTCCTTAAACTGCAACTATGAATTACATAGGCCACTTTGTATAACTCACATTGTTCACAACTTTAAAAACAAACAAAAAAAATTAAGTAAATAACAGCACTCATCACAGTGTTGGTCATAGAATTAATGATTTTTTTGTTTCTTCTAATAAGAAAGTCTTTGAAAATCAAGCATGTATACATGTACCAACGCCTCACAATGAATGTAACCGTTATGTACTACAAACATTTATTCATAAAAACTTTAAAAGCATCAAGCATGCAGATGGTGAGGGACAAAAACAAATATGCTAAAAGGGTAAATCTGTCTGTGACGGGCCAGAAAAGTATGCAAGTCAAGTGGAAAAAAAAAAAAAAAAGAAAAATTTTACCCCCGTCATTTTCCACATCTCTTGTTCTTGAAATTCTATTGACTGCTGGATACTTGTTTATGCCCAGGCTTGTCGATTCAAAGCATTTGGGTAATTAGTCTTCCTGAATGTCTCCTTTCCTAAAGAATGTCCCCCACTGCTCCCTACTTCTCCAGATAGCCTGGATACCAGGAAAGGTCACAAACTTGGGGCTGAGGAAGAGCGGCAGGCTGGACCCCCCACCAACTGAGTGCCCCTGGCTGGTGGGCTCATGGCCTGTTCACTTAGCCTTCTCACTGGGCTGTCATCTTTGGGGGCCCCAAGTCTGCTTTCACTTCTCCTGAATCCCCAACTTCAAAGGACAACTTGCCCCAAGCCCCGTGATCCTTAGAGTCACATCTCACCCCATCTTCAAGCTGTTTGGTTTGGTTTGGTTTGGTGCCCCATGAGAAGAACTCCTCCCAGTTTTTTCTGACAGGTGCATAATCTTTGTAGGTTATGCCTGAAGAAGCAAGGACAAACCTTCTGCTCTGGGGATTCACTCACACCTTTCTGGAAGCTTCTATTTGTCTGTGTCCTCCCCGAAGGATGGAAGCAAATCAAGAATGCTTGAATCTGTATTCTTGCCTTCTGAGCCTTGGGATGGACTCTTCCACTGCACTTAGAATTGGCATCTTGCCCTCAGATTCTTGGTAAGGCATTCAAACCTAGTTGTTAGCTAAAACTGACAAATGAACCAAATAAATGTTTCATTCATTCACATGAAGGTTTGTTTGTTGGAAACCTTGAATAAAACACTCTTATAAGCTTGGTTTTTAAGATTTTTAAGACCATTGTTTTGAAGGTAAAGCTAAAAGCTGCCTGTCTTAGTTACTTTTCTCTTATTGCTAGGACAAAATACCCAATACCCAAAGTTACAAGGGGAAAGGCTTATTTGGCTTACAGTTTTTAAAGGACTCAGTTCATAGTTGGCTGGCTCCAAGGCAGGGTGGCATGGCCCAGGCATTGCAGAGGAGAAACAGCTCATAGCAGGCAGAATGCAGAAAAGCAAGCAAGGGGCCTTAGCAGCTTCTTTCTGCCTCTTGTATCTTACCGAGGCTGCTGGGATTAGGGTGGTGCTAAACCGATCAGTGGACTGATTCAGTAATCACTCACCCTTAATCCCAGCATCACACACTATGACCAGGTGAGGCTTTGGGGTGACATTTAGGCACAAACATAACACCACCCTTTTTGTTGCGGGTGGTTATCACTTCTCCCTCCCCTGGGTAATACATCTCAGCCCCAGGGCTAGACTTACTGGCAGAGAAGCTGAGGGAGCAGATGTGAATTGAAGGAGAAGATAATTATCATGCCAGAGTTGAATGCAGAAGATACCAGAGGGACAACTGCCTCCTAATGCGAACCTTCTGCTACTTTGTAGAAGTGTTTGCCTCGTAGCTTTCCTTATTCTCAAACAAGAGGAAAAAGAGTACCAAGAGGCAATCTTTCATGCAAGTACCCAACAGTTCCCAACCTGCAATGCTTCAACTTTTAACTTTTTGTCTTTACCATTTACTGAGAAAGTATACCTAGAAAAGGGTTCTGTTTTTCAGTACAATATTTCATAAATTCCATGATATGCTCAACAGTTTATTACGAGGTAGACTTTCTCTTAGTTGATTTTGCCCAACTGCAGGCTGATGTAAGTGTTGTAAGTATGTTCAAGGCAGGTTAGACTCAGCTAGGATAGTCAGCAGGTCAGACGTCTCGAATGCATTTTGACGTCTGATATTTTCAGCTCATGATGGGTTTGCAGGGACACAACCCCATCACGAGTCAGGAAGTATCTGCATTTGCTCTCTAGCTCTGCAGATGTAATTGCAGTTGCAGTCTAAAACAAGTGTTTCGTTTTGTTTATTTTACAAGAAAAGAAAAATGACAGCCCCAAAATAACACACAATTAGAAGCCCTCTAGCAGAAAAGTCACAGAAATGGAACCTAGAGCTGCACGAGCAAGTCCCAGTTTCAGCCGCACTTAGGAAAGAACAGCAGATGGAGTCCAGCGGCCTCCCTGGACCACCTCGCTCTACTAGCCACAGAGGTGGCTCATCCCAGTCAGGAAGGGGGAGGCTCACAGCCACCCATTGGAGCCCTAATTGGAACACTGCTGGGGAAGTGGAGGTTTCATAATGCCGATTGCAACTTTAAGCAGTTTATTTTTTCCTGATTCTTGCTTCAAAAAAGTAACAGAGTAGTAGATTATGAACCTGGGATAGCCTAAAAGGGGGAAAGGCAGCCAGAAACTTTTGCTGTGATGGAATCTGAATGTGCAAATTGGCTCAGCCACTTTCCAACATTAAAAGCTTCTTAGCAAAACAATTTAAACTACAACTTTCTGAGTCTTCATTTCTACGATTAGGATGCTAATGTAAATCTTTTACTCCCAGAGTCCTACTGGAAGGACTCTAGTCTTGAGTTAATCTATGAGAAGTTCCAGGAACATCAGCAGATGCTAAGCAACAGGAAGTTACCCACGTACCATGTTGGGCAAGGAGCGCCTCAGCCTTAAAGTGGGCGTGGAAGGGCTCAGCTGCGAAGAAGTTTGATGAGAAGATCCAAGCTCCTCCTCCTCACCAAGATTCAGTGGGCCTTAAGAAGGTCCTGAGAAGTCAGTGCTGAATTGCAGAATTGGACAGCTGTCCTGTGACTTTCTGTCCAGGGTGCAGGGAGGGAACACCCCAGACGACTCCTCAGACTTATTTCTTGTACTGTATTTGGGAAACGCAGAACTTAGGCAGTTTAGTTGTTTCTGTCCCTGATGAAAATGAACAAATAGCAGGTGCTATTTAACACCCACGTGTCATTCCTCACCACAGTAAAGCACTTGGTCAGAGATCCCACATCCCCACCCACACCCTACTTGCGGTGGTCAGGACATTCCAGGATAGAGGACATGGCTTTCTCATACTGAAGAACTCAAGCAAGTGTCTGTAGAAAATAATTGTACTTATAAACCACAGGGCTCATTACACCCCTCCTTGGGCCAAGACTAGTCTTCAGCAGATTCCCCAAGTTCCCATGTTATCCATCCCACGAATCCAGAGATCATAGCTGAACCCACTGGTCCAGAGCACAGGTCGGTAAACTACAAGCCACCAGCAAGACACCTGTGTCTCCACATCCCCAGAACTCAGTATGCTTTACACATTTTTGAAGGCTCGGGGTCAGGGGACAGCACTTCTTGGGGAAGCATTTCCTGACACTTGAAAATTATATGAAATTCACATTTCAATGTATAGATAAAGATTTATTGAAGCAGGGCCATGTTCATTTATTGAAGCTTTGTCTACAATTTCTTTGTGGTACAATGGCAGAACTGAGTAGTTGCTGCACAGACCAAGCAGCCCACAAATATTTACTCTGTGGTCCTTTACAGAAAAGGTGCTTTCCAGGTAAGCAAATAGCTTCATGGAACACCCAAGATAGAAGAGGGCCCGAAAGCTTGGTCCTGTGCCCTGGGCCCATTTGAAGAATAACTCCTTTAATGCTTAGGTATTAATGAAGGGAAAAGATATTATTTTTAAAATTGGCTCTAATCTTTTCCTTTCTGCTTGTATTCAAATGAATCCAATTACAGGGCAGAGGCCTGCTAAGAAGTATGACCATTTATACAAAATTAATGTAATAAGAGCTTGAAGTAAATGTATTTATTAAAGTAACCCACATAATCAGATAGTAGCAAATAGAAAAGGAAAAAAAAATCTACAAACCGTGATTATTAGTTGGTATTTCATTTGAGTTTGCATTTAAATGATAACACATCTTGTGGCAAATTATTTCAGGCTTTTTCCACAAGGAAAAAAGGAGAAAGAAAAATGCACTCAGTGGAAGAAATCTCTGCAGAGGCAAAAAGTGATAAACTTCTCCAAGCCTATTTACAAATGCAGTCAATGAAACAGAATTTTAATGAATTGTGCCACATAATCTGGCGGTTAATGAGCTACAGAAGCCTTTATCAATTGCAGTGACTGGGAACTAACTCTTTCGGCTTCTCGATCAATAAGAGTATTCTCAGCTCTGCACTACCCAGAAGGACACTCTGGGGAGAAAGGAAGTTATCGGAGGTGTGCCGACTCCACAGATCACAGACAAAGGCTACCATCTGTTCTGCGGACCCCTCTTTTATTTAAATCCTTTCTTCAGACCAGAGGGACCCAAAGCCAGTTTGGAGATCAAACCACACAGCTCCTGTGAAAAGCCCGTACAAAACGACAACAAAATGGCTTGAATGACTCAAAATATCTTCCAATATTTTTTGTCGCTCCTTTGACTTCGCCTGCTGATGTGGACCTTTGGGAGGAGACAAAGACTTGGACAGTACGTGTTGTTGATTTACAAACATAATGGCATTGGGCTGTTTGGGAATTAAACGCTGACCTACGGCATCCTACTAATTCTGCCTTCCATAATTCTTTCCTCTGCCTTTTTTCTTTTTTGCTTGAGGTCCAAAGAAACACATTCTTTCTCAGAGGTCCGGGTTTTACAATTATTTTATTACCCATCTCCATTACCCAGAGTCGTTGCTAGGTACCTACAATTGTTACTATGATCCTAGTGCCACAAAACATTAGAAATTCCAGGTGGAAAAGACCCATCATTCAACCGAAGGCCAATGACATTTATTGAGCACCTAATAGATGAAAACAATAAGGAATCTTGAGAAGTAGAGATGAATGAGATGGTAAAGCTATCCTTCATTTGTTCCTAGAATATTGGAGGAAAAATTACTTATGTTTGTTTGAATAAGGTAATAGACAACTGAATTATAAATTTTTTATTTCGCAGATCCCTTAAATTTTTTTATTTCATGCTAAAGACCCAATGAACATATGTCTGTTATAGCAAGAACCCTGCATCCCGTTTCATCAACCACACCAAAGTAAGTGAAGTTAATCCTACTACCTCATCCTCCCACACCCAATATTGCAGTTTACTTAGAGGCAATTTCCACTGAACCTATATTTTCATCCGTTAAGTTTGGCTTTCTGGCATGCAGGTATGGGACTATTAGCAAAAGCCACAAGAAAGCAATTTCAAGAAGGGAAGAACTCCTCATAAAATGTGAAAAGTTAAAGTGATCCCGAATGCCGTATGGAGAAAATTGCCACAGGCAATCCCATTCTGTCAACAGAATGTTCCACTCGGCTGCAAACAAGACACGGATGAAGAGCTTTGACGTGTGACCCTGCAGAAAGAAGGGAAAATAGGGTGCTCAGAGGGAACTGGGCTGGCCCAGGTCACCTGGCATTCATTCTCATACTTTGTAAGTCTTTCTTGGACTATAAAGAATAAGAGGATATAGTCCTTGTCCTTAAGGAGTTTACAATCTGGCCAAAGACTCAGGGTTAGATGCAGATATTCATAACAGAAAATCAATCACTCCTTG
Source organism: Hystrix cristata (assembly GCA_004026905.1). Lineage (NCBI taxonomy): Eukaryota > Metazoa > Chordata > Mammalia > Rodentia > Hystricidae > Hystrix > Hystrix cristata. Next base: position 13,566 of record PVJO010002267.1, on the reverse strand, counting down.
CAAGCAGCGGTCATGGTGTGCAAGCTGCGTGTCCCCAGGGTCCGTGTGCTGGAGGCTTGGTCCCCAGTGTGTGCTGCTGAGTGGCCGAGCCTCTAAGAGGTAGATAGGGTGGGAGTGATTAGGTCACTGGGGGCATCACCCTCTGAAGAGATGAAGGCTGGTCTTTCAGAGTGATTAGTTCTCATCAGAGTGAGCTGCTACAAAAAGAGTAAGTCTGGATCCTCCCTGGCCTCTGACTTCCTGATTTACCACATAATTTTTCCCTCTTCCACATGTTCCCACCATAATGCCACTCACTGTGAGTGACACAGTCAGAGCAGCCCTCATCAGAGGCCAAACGGACGGAGCCATATGATGTGAACCTCCAGCTTCTAAATCTATGAGCAAAATAAGCTCTTTCACCTATAAAGTACACAGCCTCGGGTATTGTGTTACAGCAACAACAACAAAAATACATAGGAGAACACACTAGTGTATGGTTGCGAGCCAGAAAAGTTGACACCTGCTTCTGCTCTGTGAATGTTTGAAACACAATAGTAGCTTCCCTGAGTAAGAGGAAACCAGCAATACAGAGCCAGCCATGGAGGAGGCTCATCCCATGAGGAAAAGTCTTGAGCCCACAGCCCGGATCTGTGTTCCGATGGTTACCTTCTCCTTGGACTTGAGGATGGGAAGAGAGTACTTCCGCTAATCAGACTCAAAAGTAATATTCACTCTTCCCCTTAGCTGCCATTGCATGACTCAGGCCAGGCTAGAATATTCAGATAGGACTCAACTTGTGTCAAGGTTTAAAATAAACTCTGAATGTGGATAACCCAGATTACCCACTACAGTGACTTCTTCTTTCCCTTTTCCCAAAGGGCCCCTCTGTTTCTCACCTGCCTGTGTCTCTGTGGTGGTCACCAAGTTCAGTTCCCATACAGGACATTCTTCTCTGCGAATCTAAATCCAAGAGGGGGTTCTTTGAGAGAGGAGATTTTCCTACCTATTATTCTCCTTTCTTCCCTAAGAAGCCACCTGGGAGGACCCAAAATTACCACTTCCTGGAAAGAGGACCTACCTGCCCGCCAGGTCACACAGTACAGTCTTAGAAAACAGCCTTCACACAACACAACAGGCAGCCTCGGTGTGTGGAGAGACAGACCGGCAGAGCTCGAGGTAAGAAAGCATAGGCAAAGACATGCTTCTTTAAACACTTGTGCTGAAACCAAGAGGTTATCTTTCAACGCTGCTATCTCAAGCTGTAGAGTAGGATGCGCTCTTATTTTACCATCTTTAAGTGTAGAAAAGTAAGACCTCTCGGTCTCTCTTTCCAACCTGGTTTATTGTTCTCTCTGGTTTTCTAAACCTCCAATGGCTTTCTCTCCCTATCCACATCTACTCTGTACTCAGATACTCCCCAAAAGTGGTCTGGTATACAATTTTTTTTAATTTTAGTTTAATGGTACATTTTAGATGTACATAGTGATAACATTCATCGTGGGGAATTTGTCCCTGTACATGATATATCTTGCTGCTTCTTTTTGCCCATTTCCGTCCCCTCCCTTCACCCCCTCTGCCCTCCTTATTTACAAAAGCTTTGTTTCTATTTTTTCCTTCTATTCTTTTTTCTCTTGCCCCTCCATTCCTTTTCCCTTCCCCCTCCCTTGTTGCCCTTCCCATTTGACCAATTTCTTCCCTTTCCCAGTATCATACATCTTAGTTCTTATTTACACTTTCAGTTTCTCACCCCAGGGAAACAATGTGGCATTTAAACATAGTGTCTGATTTATTTCACTTAAGATTATGGTCTCAAGATCCATCCATTTACCTAAAAATATACCAAGCTCATCATTCTTTATGGCGGAGTAGTACTCCATTGTATAAAAAAAAAAAAAAAAAGCATCTTCTTTATCCTTTCATTGGCTGATGGACATTTGGGCTGCTTCCAAGATTTGGCTATTCAAACAGTGGATCTCACATACAATTATTTACAAATGCCTATAGTAGACCAAGTGTGGTCCTCAACCAGTGACCACCAGTAAGAAAGTGGTGTGGGCAAACCAGGCATCGCAGCACACAGAGAGCAGAAGAATCATAGGCTCAGTGACCCTGTGTACAGGTAAGCAGGGACCAGACTGTCAAAAGGAGAACAGTGACATCCAAGCCAAAGAAGTGTCCTGCACAGTCAGACCGAGACTCAGCGCGTCACAGAGAGCCACGGCCTGCGGTGTTGTGAAGCCCACAGTTCTGAGGGCAGGCTAGGAAAAGAGGCCAGACAGTGTCAAACAAGAGCCAGCAGTGCAGGATCTGGTGAGCTGAGTCGAAGAATGAGGCCAGTGAGACCCCAGAAACGGTTTAAGCAAAGGAGGTTTGCTTTTCCAGAGAACATCCTGGAAGCTAAGAGAAGGAGGTGGGGTGAGGAACGCAGCCTGGAGGACAGTTCTGGGACTGTTACAGTATCCTGCTGAAGATGCTGAGGCCGACAGGAGAGAAAACCCGGGCATCAAGAAGGGGAGGCCCTGCCTGAGCAGAAACCGAGAAATAAATCGGCAGCACTTGTCGGCTGGCCTCGGCTGCAAAGGAAAAGCAAGTTCACCGATGCTCATTCCTGCCTCTGCCCAGGTGGTCCCCCGGCCAAGAGTGTCTTCCCTGCTCTCCTCATCCACCACCCCCTGGGGCGTGTTTGCCTGCCCCAGGAAGCAAACCCTAAAGCCTCCACCCACATTTCTCGCCCTTTTTTAACCACACGTTGTCATGACCACCATTGTCCAGGTGGAAGCTGAACGATGCTGCCCTGCACTTTTCCTCAGTGCTACACGTGCTTGTCCAGTGGGGGCTCCTAGCGGGGGACTGTCAGGCTGGCCTCCCATCCACGCTGCTTCTAAAGCATCTTTCCCTCCCTCAGGATCGCCTCTTCCCCATTTGCATATACAAGTATCACTTGGCAGTTTCGAGGGATGCAGTCATGACTGGCAATCAGATCATCATGTTTTGAGAGCCAGGTATAAACCAGCATTACCCTAGCATGGAGCTCTATCTATCCATCTATCTAGTCTCCACCTATGTCTGTTATTCACATATGTCCTTGTCCCTCTACTTCTAAGAACAATATTTCAGACTAGGGAGAATTATCTGCTTTTTAAAAACCCAGATGTTAAAGAGTTAAATCAAAAATCATGAAGAGCCTAAGCGCACACCCTACTTGTAAGCTATCAAGTTAGCCTGACGCCATTTTATAAACATATAGTGATAAAAGACATAAAACTTCTGGGTCAGAGACAAAGATTATTGATTACGCTCTGCAAAAGCAGCAGCCAAGTCACCAGTTCCTTAAGCCCTGGTCTCCACAGGGCAAGATGATGAGGCTAGCAGTACCTACACACCCAGTGTGGTGCATTACGAGAGAGAGAGAGAGATTTTTAACCTAGAATGCATGCAGACCTCTTGAGTAGGATGAAGAATGGGGTTTACCTATTCTCTAATGTCTCCAGAAAGGGAAACATACTAAGCCTAAACACTTTGTCTTCCAATACCGCCTGCTATTCAAAATGCTTGAACAGATGGTCTGAGAAATACAGGAACACCACTGGGAATCATCCCCAGATGTGTCCATGGTGATTCCTTAATTTAGAGTTCCTTGTTCCAGGACCCGTGTCACATTCCACAAGAGTGGGCCCTTTGGAACCGGAACCAACTGGTAATGGTCAGCACCTAATCTTTCAGTGCTTTGAACCATGCTGGATGTTTCACATTCATTGTCTGTAATCCCTGAAACAACCCAGGAACGTCGGTATTATGGTTTCTATGTTAGAGATGGAGAAATTAGGAGTTGGAGGTGAGGCTCTTGCTATCAGAGGTAGAGGCAGGATTCCTTACCAGGTCAGCCTGACTACAAAACCTACACTTCTGCTCTGATACCCCCAAGCATCTGCTTGGGTCCATGAAGAGGTCAGCTCCTCTCTGCCTCAGGAGAGGGAGTCAAGTAGCTACCTTGCTTACTATTAATTAAGAGAAAGCCATTACTTAACCAGGCCATTTCTAGCAAGATGGCCTTTTAAGAATTGCAATTAAGTGCCAAGATTTTATAAGCAGATCCAATTTAACTTGGAGCAGGACAAGATAAAGGGAATGAGCTCATTAGCTTAAAATACCATGCTACCTTTGCTACAAAAAGGAGTTTTTAAAAATCCAAGTGCCTTAACAAAATTAAAAAAACATTTAGGGAGCTCTCTACATGCATACTAAATACAACCGAAATGTTACATCCGCATATGCCTAAGCTTTGTATGATAATGTCATCACTTTTGCAGGCACCGAGCAGATGGGAACGGGTCAAAAGGCAGCAGCTGGGGAGCAGAGGCCCCCAGAAGTACTACCACAACCTGTTCTGCTTGCGTGACTCCTGTCTCTGCCAACCCACCTCACCAGCCGACGAGAAACTTGGCCTACGGTCAAACTGGCTTGCAAAGAAATGCCTAGAAGTTATTTGTTTTATGATTATTGTTTTTAAATCCCTACTATCCAAGCAGTATTTCCCTTTCTAGGGGTCAAAACCATTAGTCGCACCTGCTGGGCACTTCATTAGGGCTTATTTGAGGACATTAGACATCTGCCAGGTTGGAAGGCAGAGCTGCCCACATGAAAGGACAATAGCCGTACACCAGCCAGGGAAGTGCAGCTCATTCCAGCTGAGCAGCACCAAAGAGCCATCGATTTGGGGCTGCTGCTCTGGTGGCAAGTTGAACAATGAGTATGTTATCTTTATTGTTCTGCCATAAACCAAATCTCCTTGTAGACCTATTCGCAATAGGCCTTATGGATTGAGTGAAGATGGATGGGAACACCAGATTCCTAGGATGATTTTACTAACTAGGTACCAGTTGCACACACCACAGTGTGAAATGCACAGTGCTGACACTAGTATCACAAGGCTTTCCCCTTCCTCCAAGAAGGAGCCCTCTGTCTCTCCTCAGTGAAGGCTAAGGAAGACTGGACTGCTCTCTGGTTTAGACAAATGTCCCCCCAAAGCCATGTTAAAAGCTTGGTTCTGCTGCTACAAAGAGACAGTAGAACCTTTAGGAGGTAGGCGCCAGTAGAAGGAAGTGAGGTCACTGGAGGCATACCCATGAAAGGGACATTGGGACCCCAGCCCCTTCTTATTTCTCTCTTTGCTTCCCAGCAGCTATGAGGTGAACGGGCCTCCTCTGCCATGTCCTTCCTCCATGATGTACTGTTCCACCAGCAGTCTAAGCAACAGAGGCAGCTGACGGTGCCTGGAAACCTCTGAAAGTGTGAGCCACAATAAAACTTTCCTCTTTTTAAGTTGACTACCTCAGATATTTTGTTATAGTAATAGAATGCTAACTAATACACTTATTCTGGGTTATACTTTAGACCTGAACTGTTCCCCAAAGGCTCACATGTTGAAAGTTTGGTCCCCACCTGATGGCACTTTTGGGAAGTAGTGGAAACTCTAGGAGGTGGGCTGAGTTGGAGAAAGTAGGTGACTGCGTGTGTGCCTTTGAAGGATATATTTTATCCCTGGCCCCAGTCCCTCGCTTCCCCTTCTAGCTGCATGAAGTGGGCAACTGTACTCCCCAATTCCCTTCTGCCATGAACATCACCCTCTAAACCTCAACATAGGCCTGGAAACATGGACTGAAACCTCTAAAACAGTGATCCAAAAGGAACCTTTCTTCTTTTGAGTTGTTTTTCTCAGGTATTTTGTCACAGCAAGGAAAAACTAACACATCCTGTTTCTTTCATCCCCTTATTTTTTTTTTCTTTAGTTGGAAAGCAACTAACTGAGTTGGAACAAGTTGTGGCAAATGGTCGATTTGGCCAGATTCTTTTTCACAGGCCTCCCCTACCTCTCTGTGGTAGTCACCTCTCTCTCTGACTTAACTACTTCGTTCATTCCTGAAATTCTGATAGTAAGTGAAAAGCCCTTAAGAACAAAATATTTTCACTAATTTTAATGGGAATTTCTTTCAATTTTTGCACATAAGAAAATCATATCCTTTAAACCTGGGAAGCAAATTTAAGTGGTAAAAAACTTTATAATAAATAAATACCATTTGTCCATGAAATGCAGTGCAATGACAGAGAAAGTGAAACTTGTCAGAGGTGAGGGAAATGGAGGAGGATTAGCAGGAGTCATCCATTGGAAAGTGGGAGAGTTCAGTGATCAACTTTTAGGCTGGCATTTTATATCACAATCAGACAAACTTGCTGATGACTTTCTTTTCCTTAAGATTCAGACTGGAAGAATCTCCTGATGTGAAATGCATGTCTGACGAAGAATGTCTAAATTGAAGAAAAAAGAGGATTTTGAAACACTGGGGGATTGCGCACGGATTTTGCAGAGATGGAGAAAACCTTCCCTCTTTATCCTTCTCATGTGGCACAAACATACACACAAATTTGTATTAGTTCATCCAGAGGAGGACAAAAATCACACTGCTCCACACGGTACTCCTGGGCCCAGCCCATTGATGTGTGCCTTTCTGCCCATGGCTATAATGCCAGAACACCAGTTTGTGTTTATGTCTTCTGTTTGGGGAGTGAAAAATCATTATGCCGGGGGAAGAGTAATTATAGGAAATGCTGCAGAATCTGGGTGGCAAAAGTCATTAACACTGGAGTGTGACGAGCAGCTGCCAGGCACAGCCCAGCCGCAGGCAGCCACTAGGGCCTCACTTATGACCTGGCTTGCCATTTCCGCCTTCACCTTCCTTCTTCACCTTTATTACAAAGCACACAGAACTGCACTTGCGCCGGAGAGCCGCTCAGTGACTGAAAGTTCTCGTTTACTGAACAGCATGTTCACTCACGCGGTAAAGAACCCGTGTGCATACTAAAATTTCTGAGTGGGTGGTCCTCAGTGTGATCTCCAGACTGGAAGCAGCAAGTCCCGGGAACTTGCTAGAAATGCCTACCGAGCCAGAAAGTCTCAAGGACAGCCCCAGAAACTCACGTTATAGCACAGGCTCTCTGGGTACTGCTGAGAATCACTGCTCCAAGGAATCAGAAGCCATGTAATCCAAAATTCCCATTGAGATCTTAGGAATTCGAACCAAACAGCCCTATCCCATAGGCCCTGTGTCTTTGACTTGCTGACTGGCTTACGTAGTAATCTCTCAAAAGTGCTGATTGTCCAGTGATTTGCTACCAGCTTGAGGTTTAACATGAGGGACTGGTAATAATCCTTCTCACTGTAATACGAGGACAGAGAAATGTAAGAGACTTGAAAGTATGGTACTGAATTAAACTGTCCCGATCTGCTACATGACTTCAACAGAGAGCTCACTGAGGGCACGAATGCACGTCGTTTTCATCGCTGTACCCTAATGGCGCAGCACAAGCATTCATCTGGCCCAGGGTTAATGCTTGTTCGAGGGAGGAATGTGTGAGTACATGAAAACACTTAAGGTTTTAAAAAGTGGAATTATAGGTCTGAAGTAGTATGTGTTCTTGAAGTATCTATGAACTTGCCACAGTGCACGCCACTGACCTTTGATTCCAGCCCATTTGAGAATTAAATTTCGGTGGCGCTAAAGAAAAACATATGGTTTGCTTGCAATGATGTGGCATTGTGTAGACATAACCTAAATTTGAAAGCCTCCTAAAATAGAAACCTTGAATCCATCTGTCTCTTCAAAAAGGAAAACTCATAATTGCTTATAATCATGTTCTCTTACCATTTTCTCAAATGTTTAACAGCCGGTGGGGGGCGGAGGACAGAAGGGCAGGAGGAGACATGGGTAATTAATAAAAGTCGTTATCCTGCCTTGATTTCAAATGGTATCAGTGCGTAAAATGTCAAAACTCTGTCCTACATTCTCCTAATGACTTGCCCATAACGTGTCATAACTAAATTCGGGCCCACGTATCACCCCTGGAGAATTCTAAAGAGTGAGCAAGCTCAACCTGTCTACTGCTTTTGAACAACTTTTGGAAGACTTGACAGAGGGTGAGCCATGTGCACGGAGAACTCAAAAGACGGAGAACAGTACATGACAAATATTTATGTCTCAACACTCAAATTGAACTTCTTTTCAGGACTAGGAAACAAACCGGCAGGAAGTTGGACCTGGTAATACATTTATTTCCGTAGAGAGATGTAACCGGCCGCACTACAGATGTGTGTATGTACAGGCAGCCCGCAGGGACACTCCAGGGGCTGCACCCAGAGGACAACTTGCCTTATCGAGGCTGTACCCTGTCCTGTCTACCACGAGTTCTCAGAGATGAGTGGGAGCCCCACAAGCTCAGGTCATCTTCGAAGCTCATAGAACATGCACGCTCCCTGCTGGCCCTCAAATAGACAGCAGGAATATACGCAGATGGTACTGGCCCTGCACATCAGCCACCAGCCATTCCTGAGTCTGTCGCAGGGGCGGGCCGGCCCCGTGCAATGCGCTGTGTTCCCCTGGCCACCTACGCCGACCTCCTGCACTTTGAGCATCCGCAGCAGAGGGCAGCTCCCTCTTGCCCACGCAGCTCTCCGCAGCCACATCTAGTGTTCAGTGCACGACTTTATCAGGACAACAAAACGTGTTTTGAAACTAACCAAAAAACAAGAATAACTGAATAACCACCACCGAGTACAAGAGTATATTGGAGGGTTAACTTCACCTTAATGCTAAGGCACCCCGCGAATGACCGGGCTTCAGATTCCTCCTCTTCGCAGAACGGGAAACATCTCCCTGAGTCTACCTGAGTCCCATGTGAGCTGCTAGAACTACATCTATTTCCTAATAAACAAGTGGAGGCACAGAGAGTTTACAGAACTCACCCAGGAACGCGTCCAATCGGTGTTAATGGAGCAAAGTGCTCCTCTTCACCGCAGCATTGTCTATAACAGCAAAGTCAGGAGCCACCCAAGTCGGTCCACAATAGAACGATCCAATTATTCGGCCATACTGTGCTGAAGTTCAAGAAAACAGCGCTGATCTGGAAGTACTGCCGGAAAGATATTAAGGCAAATTAATTTCAAACAGGAGCTGGCAAATTTTTTCTAAAAAAGGCTACGTAAAGCTGGGCATAGTGGCACATGCCTGGTCTCCTTCAACTAACAGCCACTGAGGAGGCTGAGGCAGGAAAATTGCTTGAGCCCAGGAGTTCAGGGCTACTCTGGGCAACATAGCAAAACTCTATCTCCAAAACTATAATCCCAGCACTCTGAGAGGCTGAGGCAGGACTGCAAGTTTAATACTAACCTGGGTAATTTAGCGACTTAGTGAGACTCTATCTCAAAAATTAAAAAGTAAAAAGTAATGGGGCGTGGTTAAAGTGCTTGCCTTGCAAGCACAAGGACCGGAGTTCGATCCCCAGCACCAAAAAAAAAAATAAAAAAGGAATGGGGCGTAGCTCAGTGTGAAGGCTCTGAAGGAAAAGATAAATATTTCAGTCTTTGTAGACCATACAGTCTCTGTAGCAAGTTATTTAACTCTGCCACTACAGAGTAAAAGAGCTGCCATAGGCGATATGTGAGGAAAAAAAGCGTGTCTGTGTTTCAGTAAAGCTTTATTTATAAAAACAGGTTTGGGGCTGGATTTAGCGCACATGCCATGATTTGCCAATGCCTGAGTTGTTCAGATTTTTTATTTTTTTAATCTTTTAAAGACAATTCCAGATCAATATGTACAAGTTGAAGAACAAAATTATCCTACTTACATGGAAACAAAATGATATGTACATAAAAGCCTTTAAAAAGTCTTGACAGATTACTAAAAATAATAAAATCATTAGGCTACCTTCAAATAACTTGAGGAATTTGGACAACTGTCTTTTTTTATGATCTCTATCCCCCTTCAACCATCAGCCAATAGCAACTCTGAAACGTTACGCTTCTAAGAAAGGAATTAAGTAAAAATGTTCCAGTCTCTCACAAAAGAACACACAATTTGGCAGGCGACAAAATCTCAGCCTCCTCTCCCAGCATCCGACGGCTGAGCCAACCCAAACAAGGAACAGAGGCAACCACAGGCTGCCAAACCAAGGACTTTGATAGCTGCTCTTTGCCCTCAAAGATTCCAAAGGCCAAAATCAGGAATTAAAAAAAAAAAGAGGAGGAAGTAATTCATTTGAAGTATTAATTAAAATGCAAATTACCCCAAGATGGGTTGGTTTTAAAACATCCGCTCTGTAGTTTCCATGAATATAAAGCATATGACAGGCTTCTGTTTAGAGTGATCTGCGTATGTGCTCATAGTTGAAAAATTGCTTGACTCAAAAATAAGGAAGGAGGGCGGTGAGTGCCGTGCCAGAAAGCAGAGCCTTTAGCAAGGTCTGCTGGCCCTTCCAGAAGCCACAGGAAGAAGGGGCTGGGGAACCTCAGTCAGCTTCCTGCAGGCACCTGTAAGGACGTGGGGCTTGCTGCCCTGGAGAAAGGAAGCCAAGTGACCAGGGATGTCGCACAGACTTTTACCTGTCTCCTGATCCTTTCCTTCTTGAGTTACAGGAGAGCACTTGAGGACAAACACGAACCTCACAAATGGATGTTTCTCTGTGTTTCCTCGCTCTGCCTTGCCCCTAGTTTGGAAACAGATGCTTTCTGTTCTCAAAGTCCCTCTTGGGCCACATCTTCTTGCAAGGTTTCTTTGTCTGTACTATGGGAAACCAGCTCTCCTGGATCCTGGATCCTGGATGTCTCTGCCCCTGATTTCAGACTCCTCTCCTCCATAGTTTTCAGAGGAATTCCATCCTTCCCACTTCCTACCTCCACAGTTGCCCACTGTGCTCATCCAAAGAGGATTCTTCTAGTGGAAGATGGTTTAGCCACTATCTTTTGTTACTAACCACATCTCACCCCAATTCCTACCTGAAACAACACACCAAAGCACTGTAGTTAACACAAAGGGAACTAGGGTCAGCAAGAACTCAGGTGAAAGAAGTCAAGCCCACTTTCCTCCATCTTCCCTTCAGAATGACCACAAAGATGGAAAGAGAAGGAATAAGAAAAACATTCCTTCTCTCCTTCACCTTTCTCCCGAGGACTCTTTCAGCTTTGGCTACTGAAGAAAGCCTCAGATGGCCCCTGAGAGCTGCCTGGAGGTCACTGAGAAGGGCTGTCTTATACCAGACAGAATGGCACTGTGTGTGGCACATAGGGCTCAACTGTACCTCAAGAGAGTGCAGATCTTCCTGGTCACAGAAGTTATCCAGCCAAAAACCAGGTACCCACAGGGGGCGCACCTCACCGTGTGGTGAGGTGTTCCCCGTGGTCCGATGACCACAAGTCCCACCTTCCCTGGAGAAGTTTTGTACTGAATGAATGTCCAGCTTCTGCCACAGAAATCCTCATAACTCAGCCTTCAGTGGGAAGAGGCCTCATGGCATCGACTGTGTAAAGGTGCATTTCACAGACTCCTCTGACCTCCTGTCTTCACCGCCCTCTCTGTCTGACCAAGTAAGCATTTAATGGCCCAGCTTCAGTGACTGAAAATACATCCCACATTAGTAACATTGGTTCGATTGAAAGCAAAATCAATTTGTTCTTTTACAAATGTCATCCACACTCTTAATTTGCTAGCAAATTTTTCCTTCAAAAGAATACAAATGTAAGTTCTGGTTCTGCCTTTTGGCAGGGTCATGAGCAGTTCTGAACTAGAAAAACTTTAAATAAATAAATTAATTTTCTCTAATTCTGAAAAATTCCATGGTGTGCTTGTTCTTTTTCTACCCATTTTATATAATGGTGAACTTAATCAAAATAGCTCAAGCTAAACTTAAGCTAACCTAAACACCGGCCAAGTGCACTCCAGCACCCACAGACTAGTCTTTTCACTGAGAATACCTACCTCTGCCTGTGAGCTTAGTTTTGTTTGATTTAATTCAGTTAAGCTTGGTTCCATTTTCCTTTCTCTTGAGTATGGGGAAAAAGAGATCTCAAAGCATCCAGAAAAAGTCCCCATGCTCAGAAGGCACATTGGGTGTGCAGTGCATTTCTAAAAAGGCAAATAAATAGAGCGGTTTCTGAGTTGCCCAGTTCAAACCTCAATAGTCTTCAGGCACAAAAGTATACCTCAGAAGCGCTCAGTGTAGGTGAGGCTGCAATTTTAATGTTTATGAAGTGATTAGGAGACTGTGTTTTTCCTTACAAAAATATATTAAGCATCTACTATGGGTAAAGCATTGTGTGGAGTCCTGTTATGGCTTATATCTAGATGCCCCCCAAAACCTCATGTGCTCATAGGTGGAGCTTTTTGGAGGTGGCTAGATCCAGGGTATGTGAATATGGACTAAAGGTGTATAGTAATTGGATTAGTCCACTGATTGTTTTAGCATTGTTCTGACCCTGGGTGTGGGTGGCACCAACCTCCAGGCTTGTAGCCTGGTTGGAATATAAGGGAAAAGAGCAACTTGCTGCTGTTGCTGCTTTGTGCTTGCCCTGCCATGGACTGTTTCTCCTCCGCATGCCGCCCTGCCTTGGAGTCAAATGACTGGACTAAAACCTCTACAAACTATGAGCTAATGTAAACCTTTCTTCCTTTAACTTGAAAGTCTCAGCTGCTTTGTCCCAGCAATGAGAAAATGACTGAGAATGATGCTGAGTAAAAATTGCATTTCCAATAAACAACTGTCATGTTTAACTATAAGTGAGTACAAAATATTTCATAGGACCTATTACAATACATAAGATGCACTTATACTAAAAAATGTGGTTAATTGTTTACCTGAAATTAAAATATAACTGGGCATCCTATATGCTCTCTGACAACCCTAACCCAGGGACTGGAGAGATGAGTCCAGGCTCCCGGGGAGGGGCTGTCAGCAAGCAGTGTGGTGAGGACCGGAAGCATAGCGCAGGATTTGTGGCAAGGTCGGTACAGGAAGAGGTTAGAAGGACCCATCGGTGCTGCAGCAAGGTCCAGCTCACTTCACACTTGGAAATCTCTTCACATTTTCAGACCAGCTTGAACCAGGTTTGATCAAAATGCGAAAAAATGTGTGATGAGGCAGTCTGGGAAACTGAGGCTCTATGCAACAGTGAGCTCCGAAGATGACACTGCACCCCTCTAGCTCTACACCCAGGGACCTGGCAAGGTGCCCCCACCTTTCCGAGCCTCAGTGTCCTCACATGTGAAGCCCGCCTTGCTCATTCCACTGCCTGCCAAGACTCTAGCATACTGCAGGATGCAGTGGACGCTCCACAAGCAGTAATGTTGACAGGAACTGAATTTCCAGCACCATCCTGACAGACACATGCAGATTTCTGGGGTACAAAACAGCCATCCGAACAGCCTTCAATCTCTCTTAAATAAAAGTTTATGAGCCGAGTCCTCCTTTTCTCGCCAGTTACTCTGTAACTAAAGCCGCCTGTGCCGCAGCTGCGTAGCCTGCTCAGCCGTGAGAGCCACAGGCCAGGGCCAAGCCGCCTGAGTCTGTGTGCACCTGCCAGCGCTCCAGGACCTGGGAAGCAGCACATGGCTACGCCTGGCAACCGGCCGAGCTCTACGGTTATCCTTCACGGGACAGCTCAGCACATCCCCAGCTCTGTGCTGTTGAGATGCTTTTAATTAAAACATCCTTTGGCAGAAAAAATTATTTGTTTTTTTTTTTTTTTAAGTTGCTTTGGGC